>JADGIZ010000450.1:0-13465 GCA_027604665.1 Polyrhizophydium stewartii | reverse complement strand
CTCGCGGCACCCGCACCACCCGCGGCACCCGCACCACCCGCGGCCCGAGGCGCGATCGCCCCTGTGGCGTGCGCCGCGAGTGCGCGGCCGATGCCCGCCGGATGCCCGCCGGACCCCTCGCGCACGTGGCTGCCGGGCGCCACGCCCGCAGACGCTGCGGCGGCCGCTGCGGCGGCCGCTGCGGCCTGCCCTGCGGCCTGCCCTGCGGCCTGCCCTGCGGCCACCGTTGCGGCCGCCGCCACCCTGTGCGCCGCGCCATGCACCGCCTGCCCGCCGCCGCCGCCGTCGCTGCTGCCGTCTGCCACGTCGCCGCCGCTGTTGCCGCCGCCGCCGTCGACGCCGATGGACCAGCCCTGGATTGCGCCTGCCGCGGGCGCCGGGCCCTCCCGGCTCAGCGGCGGCGAGCCCGTGCCCGAGGCGCGCCTGCTGCCGGCGGCGGCAGCGGCGGCCGCATCTGCAGGAAAGCGGCCGGCTCCGGTGGCACCGGCGCGCGGCGTGACGTCACAGGGGTGCGGCAGTGTCCGTGCGGAGTCGAACAGCACGCCATGAGCTGCCGCGGACAGCGGCGCCACAGGCGAGTACGCCCACACGGCCTCGCCGCCGTCGACGGTGCCGCCGCCCGCGCCGGGCGGCGCATCGGCCCGCAGCGAGAGCGCCTGCAGGTCGGCGCCGCCCATGGTCAGCCCGCCGGTACACACAGCGCCCTTGCGCGGGGGGGGAGAGCGGCGCTCACCTTGGCGGCAAGGACCCACTGAGATGCCTCGCGCGTTGGCGGCGGGTCAGCCGCCGGCGCGTCAGAGCCGCCCGACACCGACGAGCTGAGCAGCGTGTCGAGGTGTGCAGACGTTGCGGGCGTCGCCCACGACCCCGAGAAGCTGGTGCTGAGTGTGCTGTGCGCCTGGCTGCCCCCGCCCAGGCCGCCCAGGCTGCTGCCCAGGCTGCTGCCCAGGCTGCCGCTGAAGCTGCCGTGACGCCAGCGCCGCGTGCGCTGCGAGACAAACGACGTGGTCGACGCCGGCGTGCGCATCGTCGACGTTGGCGTCGGCAGCGTGGTGCTGATGGCCGCTGGCTGCGCGGCGGCCGCCAGCATGCGCGCTCGCGGCGACGGCGGCGGCTGCACCGCTGGCGCCCGCGGCGGCAGCCACTGCGGCGCCGTCGAGTCCAGGGGTTCTGCGAGAGTGGCGGCGTCAGCGCTGCGCAATCTGGCTGCCGGTGGCCGTGACCCACCGTCGCGCGGCCCGGGGAGCCCCGGCGTCGTTGGTGTGCCCGGTGCGGCTGCCGGCCGCCGACCGACGGCTGTGTCGGCTGCCGTGCGGGCAACGGCCCGCGCATCGCCCGTGGCGCCAGCGGGCAGAGGGTGGTGCGGCAGGTGGTGCATCGAGGGCTGTGCCGGCGGTTGCAGTCTCTCTTGCGGAGGCAGTGGCGGTTGTGCCGATGGTGGCGATGGTGATGGCTTGGGCTGTGACGGCGACGGCGGCCTCGAGGTGGGAAAGCGCTCTCCAACCGGCGGGTGCACCTCGGCATCGCGGGTGGCCGTGGATGCCGCCGTGGGGGCGACATCCGCGCGAGGGCACCGTGTCCCCGATATCTGCGAGGGCATCCACGGCGGCGAGGCCGACTCCGACTCCGCCCGCGTCTCAGCCAGTGTCTCCGTCTCCGTCTCCGCCTCCGCCTCCGCCTCCGCCTCCGCCTCGGCTTCTGTCTCTCGACCGGGCGGCGGGGGCAGGCCACAGCCGGCCTGCGGGCGGCGCTTGCGTGGCGGGGCCGCGGCGTCGGGCGGGGCCGCCGGCGGGGCGGGGTCGCCGGCGGGTGCGTGGCGCTTCATCACACTTGGGCGGTCACCCGACTGCGGCTGCGGGCACGGGGATGGTGGTGATTGCGGGCTGCGTGCCGGCATGCGGCTTGGGGTCCATGCCGGACCCGCAGCGCCGTCGGTGGCAGGCACAGGCGGGCTTGCGTCGCGATGACCCGTGACCTCGCCCATGATGGCGCGGGTGATGCCTGTGTGCTTGTGTACGCGTGTCTGTGTTGAGCTATAGAGCGGCCAGAGCGCCGACCGTTGGGGACAACCACCAGGAGTTGCGCCGGCCCGCCCGCATTGGTTCCGGCGCAGGCGGAGGCGGCGCCGGCGACGGCGGCGCAGCAGGCGGCGCAGCAGGCGGCAAGCGGCAGGCGGCGCAGCAGGCGGCAAGCGGCAGGCGGCGCAGCAGGCGGCAGCGTCAGCGCCAGCGAGAAAAAAGGGCCGCGGCGGGGACGGCAGCGGAGCCAACGCGCGCGGGCTGCGTGCCGCCGGATCGCAGAGGCCTCGGCGCGGCGGGCGCCCGCGCCGGATGCTGCGACTGTGTGCGACGCCTGCGGGCCGGCGCGAGGGAGGGCGGCCGGTCGCCCGAGGGGCTCACGGGCGGGCAGAGCGAGTCCGTGTGCGGCCGCTGCGACGCGTGGCAGCGAGAGGCCGCTCCGCTCCGCCCGGCAGCCCGCCGGCGCGCTCGCTCCGCCCCCGCTCCGGTTCCAGCCCCGCAGGCCCGCCCGGCCCGCAGACCGGCACGCTGGCGGCGGATGCTGCAACGGCCGCTCGCGGGGGGCGGTGCCGGCACGGCCGCAGCTCGCCGCCCATCCTTCCAAGCGGCTCGCCGCTCGCCGCTGCCTGCGGCCGGACCACACCTCCCCTGCCGCCCTGCAAGCTGCACGGACCCACCCACGCCTGCCGCTCCGCAAGCAGCGGGGATCGACCGCCCTCCTGCGCCGACAGCGGCCACCCACCCTGCTGTCTCGGTCGTACCCGCGTCTCGGCGTGCGTCGGCGCCTGCGTCGTCGTCGAGGCCTGCGTCGTCGGGGCCTGTGCTGCGCACAGTGCGGGGATGGGGGTGTTGGCAACGCCGGCCAACCGCGTTCCAGCAGCCCGCGGCAGGGCCACCGCCCTTGCGCCATGCGGCACATGCGATGCTGCTGTTGCAAACACCCTCCTGCAGCACCCGCTGATGCGGCCCGCCGGCCCCGCCGAGCCCACCGCCGAGGGCCCCGCTGAGGCCCGTGCGCGGGCAGCGCGGAGCCGTTCGACCCCAGCGGGGGCAACTGCGCCATCGGCGTGCTCCGCCCTCGGGGTCTCGGCCCCACCCCCGCCCACAAACGAACACACCTGCTGCCTCCGCCTCTTGTGCGCTTTCCAGGCGGAGCTGTGCTGCGAACACGGGCAAGTCGGCGGCAATGCCCTTGCAGTGTGTGCGATGCAGGGTTTGTGATCTCAGCCTTCCCCGACGGCTGCACCCGTCGCCTCAGCCGCCGCCGCCTCAGCCGCTTCCGCCTCCGCCGCTGCCGCACCAGCCGCGATCTGGGCGCCGGCATGCTCACCCCGCCGGCACGCGAGCCGCCGCCGCCAGCCGCTGCTATGCGCGCCGGCGACAAAACTCGACCAAACCACGTTTCTCGGCCAACCCTCGACATGGCAACCATCGCGCTGCCCGGAGACGTCGTCGCCGTGCCCGACGACCCCGCCGCGCTGCGCCTCGGCCCGGGCCTGACGCAGCTGCTCGGCGCCGTCACCGCCGTCAAGGCCGGCCTCGTGTGCGAGGACTCGGGCAACCGCCTGTGGCTCAATGCCTCGCAGAAGCGCGCAAGTGATCGCCGCTCCTCCGGCCCCTCGCGAGCCCGCCGAGCTGACGTTGCGCTCCCCGACTGGCCACTACACGCTGCGCACGCTGCGCCTTGTCTCGTGCCGCCCCCGCTGGGCCTTGGGCCGCCCGCTTCTTGCGTTGCCGCGCGGCGCCGCGCCGCCAGTACATCCCCTCGGTCGGCGAGCCCGTGCTGGCCGTCGTGCAGGCCAAGCACGCCGAGAACTTCCGAGTCGACATTGGCGGCCCGCACCCGGCGCTGCTGCCCGTGCTCGCCTTTGAGGGCGCCACCAAGCGCAACCGGCCCAACCTCGACGTTGGCGCGCTCGTCTACGCCCGCGTCTCGCTGGCCAACAAGGACATGGACCCAGAGATTGAGTGCGTCAACCCGGCCACGTCCAAGGCCGACGGCTTTGGCGAGCTCAAGGGCGGCACAGTCGTCAAGTGCTCGCTGGGCATGTGCCGCAGGTGCGTGCCTTCTTTCGTGTCGGGCATTTGTCACTGGATCCCTCGCATCATGCATCCTTGTCTCTTTAAACTCCATGCGCAACCGCTGACCCTTGCTTGCAACCAAAAAAACTCAAACACAGTCTCATGGCAAAGAACAGCCCCATCCTCGAGGGCCTCTCGAGCTTGTTCCCCTTCGAGACCGCCATCGGCATGAACGGCCGCGTCTGGATCAACGCAGAAACCACGCGCCAGATTGTGCTGGCCGCCAACTTTATCCGCGCTGCGGACGGCGCGCCGCCATCACGGATCCCCTCGATGCTCAAGGCCCTCAAGAAGCGTGTCGAGGAGACCGACGATGGCGACGACATGGACGCCGACTCGTGATGGCGGGCTGCAGCGCTCGTCCCTTCTTTCACTTCCTCTCCTTTTCCTCGGCCTCTCAAACTCACTCAACCACACCCACACCCTATTTGCTTTTAATAACACCAAGGAACATGCCAGATCCAAATGCCTCACCAGTCAACCACGCAGACACATGCAGCGTCGCCGTAAATCCATAAACAAAAAAATGCATTGCTGTCATTCCCAAGAAAACAGCCTCACCCCTCCCCTCCAAAAAAAGAAAGCAACACCAAGATATGCATCACTCGTCCTTGCCGTCGCCGCCCGACAGCACCGACGGCGGCGGCTGCGTCCGCACAGGCGACGGCAGCACAGACGACTCGCCCTTGAGCCACGGGATGCCGAACCGCCACACAGCATACGCAACCAGCGCCACGCCAAACACGATCCACCCAACCACAACATACACAGGCGCCGGCTTGGTAAACTCGCCCTCGCTAAACTTGATAATAATCAGCAGCTCCGTGACAATATTGGCCGTCGTGATCCACGCGTGCATCCCCAGCCGCTTGCACTTGGGGTCCGTCAGGTACTGGTACGCCTCGCGCACAGCCGGCAGGCACATGAAGAACATGAACAGCAGGCGGTACAGGTTCAGCATGTGCGATACCGGCACCCAGAGGAGGTACTTGAGGTAGAAGGCGTTCAGCTCGCATTGCAGCTCCTGCGCATCCGGCAGGCGTCGGGTCGTCTCCGTCAGCCATCGGCCCGACCTCACGAACGGCTGGTGGGTGTGATACCAGCTCCGTGCGCTCATCAAGTGCCTCTCGGCTCATGCAAACCCCACGCCCTCCCCCCCGCGCAAATAGAGGCACAAAGACGCACCAGCGCAAGCAGCAGAATCACAGCAACAAAGTTGCGGAACGACTTGGTCGAGTGCCACTCAAACTTGGTCCAGCTGTGCGGCGTGAACTGGCCCACCGTGCGAGCAAGCTTGCCCCGCACCGACTTGATCTCGCCAATCCCGCGCCACGAGTAGTGCTTGAACTCAAAGTACTCGCACGCCTTCATGCCCAGGTACGTGCCCAGCCAGTTGGTCGTGAGCACATCCAGGATCCACTGGTTGTTGTTGTTGTTGTTGTCGATTGCACGCAATGGTCAGCACCCGGTGCCGTCCACTCCAACATCCAACACCCCGCAGATTCACAAAACACAAAACTCACGTGGTCCCACCAGCACTCGGCAAAGTTGGGCAGCTGGTGCGCCAGCGAGTACTCCATAAACTCGAATAGGATCGAGATGATCCAGCAGAACCAGTAGTCGCGCAGCACCAGCGCCTTGCAGAACCACCCGACCGAGTGCGCAATCACAAACACGTCCATCTGGTCCTGGATGGCGTGCAATCCACCACAAGCAAAAAGCAAGCTGTGTGTTAGCCAGCGCGCCAAAAAGAAAGAGAGAGACGGCCAGTGAACAGTCTGTGGACGCAGATCAACGCACATAGAGCGTCTGCCACGTCAGCGAGCAGTCCTCGGCATAGTTCTTTTCGGGCAGCGGCACGCCCAGCGACGGATCAAAGAACTTGAGGATGGCGCGCGCATCCGACTTGGTCTGCCACACACCAAACACGCAGAAAACGTCAGAAACCACCTCCGGCCCTCGGATCCAACATTCCGCTGCTCGCTGCTCGCGGCTGGTGTGGGATGATGATGCTTCGGAAGCGCACCTGGAAGAGCAGCACGACGAGCACAAGTTGGTACGCCACGCCCGCGGCCAGCACGATGCGCCAGATGGCCGGGTGCGGCCGGATGAACGGGCCATCGCGGAACTGCAGCATGCCGATCAGCAGCAGCACAAAGACGCTCGCCGAGAGGCCGCTGCAGTCAATCACAACGAGTCGCCGATTCGCAGACAGGCAGTGAACGGGTGCGTCAGCGGCAAGATCGCAAAATAGCGGGATCTCGGTGCAACTCTCTCCGCCACCGACGCTCTGCCAAGATTCGCACGCACAGCTTCACGTTGGTCGCAAAGTCGCCCGTCGACTTGAACATGGCAAAGTAGATGACGGCACCAAGGAACAAGAGGAGCTGTGCGAGGGAGGGCGAAGGCGCGGGGTGGTGTGAGGGCAGCACACGCCGGCCGCGTTGCAAGCATGTGATGGACAGACGACGGCGGAAGTGGGCCAGCCCGAAAAAAAAGTCCGCACGTCAGCCAGAGCATGGGGATCGGCGGGATCAAAGCGTCGCTCCAAACGCTCGAGGTCGCGGGGAGGGGATGCAAGCGGCCGAGCGCGGCGGATGCGACGCAGGCACAGTGCGGCTCGCACGACAGAGGGTCGATGCCCGCGGGAGGCGGGACGCAGGCGCAGGAGCACGCACCGCAGTGATGTTGTGGGGGCGATAGAAGAACGCGACGGTCGGGTCGACGGGGTCGTGGAACTCGTAGTGCCAGGCGTCCCGCGCATGCGCGGCATCGCTCTCGTCGCCGCCTTCGCCGCCACCGCGGGCCGTGCGGCCGCTGGTCCTGAGCGCGCCGCGCGGCAGCCGCGTGCGCACCAGCTTGGCCGAGCCGCCGCCGTTCAAGTCGTCGTTGAAGTCGTTGCCACCAGAGCGAGTTCCGGCCGTGCGTCGCCGCAGCCTGGTCGGGCTGCCCGTGCGCCCGCTCGCGCTGCTGCCGCCGCCGTCGTCGCTCGTGTCGCCTGCGGCTGCTCGCTGCCCCGCCGCCTGCTGGAACAGCGGCTGCGCCGGCGCCTGCATCTGCTGCAGGCGGGATGACCGGCGTGGGCTGTCCATGGGTATGGGGGAAAGTCACCACCCGATCTGCTGCTCGATCACATCGAGGCGGGGTATGGGGGGGGGGCAGATCGCCCCGTGCGGCAGGCGGGCGGGCCACCGGCCGTGCTGCCGGCTGCAGGGCAGACCTCTCGACTCGGGTGGCCCGTGCTACCGCCACACGGGCTGGCCGACTAGCGGCCGGATCGCACTTTGCGGCGCAGATGAGTCGTGGCGGAGACATCCCCGCTGCGGGCTCCCCCGTCTTGGCCGCCGCCGGCTTCTCCGTGGCCGCCTCCGTGCCAGCCGCTGCCGCCGGTGCTCCGCAGCCAGAGACCCAGCCACACGCTGCTGCTGGCGACGCCCGCCAGGCTCTCTCGGCCGCCGGCCCGTCCCGAGCGCACCAGCGGGCGCGGCCGTACCAGCTCGAGCTCTTTGAGGCGGCGCTTGCAGGCAACGCCGTCGCCTTCCTCGACACCGGCAGCGGCAAGACGCTCGTCTCGGTGCTGCTCATGCAGGAGCTCGCCGAGCCGCTCGCCACGGCGCCGCGGGCCGCCCGAGCTCTGGCCGGCGGGGATGCAGGCGGCGCCACAGACAGCAACGACACAGACGAGAGCGACGCCGACGAGGAAGCAGCGCTGCCGGTCGACCGGCCGCTGGTGCACGCCGCCGACGCCCCGCCTCGCCGTGTGAGTCCGCGAGCGGCCTACACGATGCATGCCGCCGCCCGCCGGCTGACGCTCTCGCGCCGACTGCACACCCGCAGATTGTGTTTCTGGCGCCGACCCGGCCGCTCGTCTCGCAGCAGGCCCGCAAGATCCGGGCCGACACGGACCTGCGCGTTGCCGAGCTGAGCAGCGATACGGCCACGATGGCCTCGTACGCGCGCGACGCGGGCGGCCGCCTGGCCGATCTGGCGACGCACCACGTGCTCGTGATGACGCCGCAGGTGTGCGTCAACCTGCTTCGCCACGGCTTCATTGACCTGTCCGCCAACGTGCGTCTGGTGGTCATGGACGAGTGCCACCACGCGACGGGGGCGCATCCATACAGCATCCTCATGCGCGAGTTCTACCACGCCATCGCGCCGGGGCAGCCGCGCCCGCACATCTTTGGCATGACCGCCTCGCCCGTGCGACACCGCGCCGCGTCGCACGACGAGTCGAGGCGGCACATGGAGAGCCTGCAGGCCGTGCTGGACGCGCGCATCGTCACTGTCGCGGACCGCGCGGCGCTCGAGGGGCACGTCCCGCGCGCGGTGCAGGTGCTTGCGCGCTTCTCGCCGCCGATGATGCTGCTGCGCGATGTGCTGGCGTCGCGGCACGTCGGATCGCCGTGCATCGCCGCGCTTCGCAGGATCGTCGGTCCGATGCTCGCTGCGGCCGATGCTGCGCAAGACCGATCGCGACCGCAGGCGGGCTCTGCGGAGGCTGCGGAGGCCGCTGACACTGGCCGCCTCGTGCAGTTTGTACGCCAGCTCGAGTCGGCGTTCAGCGAGCTTGGCGCGTGGTGCACGCTTGTGATGGCGCGTGCGCACATGCATGCGTGGCCGCACTTGCTCGCCGATGCCGCATCTGGTGCGGATGACTCGGTGCCGACCGAGCCGACGCCAGACGACATCAGCCCCAAAGTGCAGGCGCTTCTTGGCATCATTGAGCGCCACCACGAGTCGCGGAGCGCAGCGAGCAAGGAGGACGGATCCGACGGGGATGCGGCTGCCACCGCTGCCGCTGCCGCCGCTGCCGAGTCGTTCCGCGCGCTTGTGTTTGTCAGCCAGCGCTGGTTCGCGAGCGTGCTGTGCGACCTGATGCGGTGTTTGGCCAAGAACTCGCACCCGTTCCTCCGCTGCGGTTTCGTGACGGGCCAGAAGGGCCAGCAGCGCGACGCCAAGCGAGCCGCAAGCGGCGGCACCGCACACGGGCCGACTCTCTCTGGCGTGCCGCGCATGAACGTCAAGTTCCAGAACCGAATGTTTGACCTGTTCCGCGCGGGGCTGTACAATGTGCTCGTTGTCACCAGCGTCGCCGAGGAGGGATTAGATATCCCCGACTGCGACCTTGTTGTTGCGTTCAACCTATTTCGGCAGCAATCTGGGTTTGTGCAGGCGCGCGGCCGCGCAAGAACACTGACTGGCGCGACGTTTGTGATCATGGTCGAGGACGGCGACGATGCGGCGCTGCGGGGCGTGGCGAGTGCGCGCGCCATTGAAGCCTCGACGATGCATATTGCGACGCGCCGTGCAGGGGATGGCGAGCCTGGCGCTGGCGCAGAGGCGGGGCAGGCCGTCGCTGAGGTGGCCCTGGATCGGATGCGCCAGACCGAGCTGCGTCTTGTGCGCGGTATTGCGGATAACGTTGTTGCAGAGCTGCTGCTTGGCGAGCTCGATCCGCCGCTGAGCACGGCGCGTGGTGCCGTGCTGTGGCCGTCTGGCGCTGTCGCGTTACTGCACTGGTACGCCTCGGCTTGCGTCAATCGTCTGCCTGACGGACCGGCGCCGGTCGTGTCGTACCGCTCTGCAAAGACGCCCGACAAGAGCGTCCAAGCTATGGGCGTCGTCGCATCGTGGTCTGATTACCTCGCCGCCTTTGGCGCGCAGGAGCGGGCGGTTGCTGCCTTGCTGCAGAGCATGCTCACCAATGCCGACACTGTTAATGGCGACGACAAGAGTGCTCGAGAGCCATCGGCCGACGCTGACGAGGACGAGCGGGTCGGCGTCAGCCAGATCGACGTGCTCGAGACCAGCCTGAAGCGCGAGCCGCCGTTTGGCCATGTAGCCTGCATCGACGTGCCCGCATCGTGGAACATTGGCTATGAGCGCGTCTACGGCGCGCCGCGGGCGACAACCAAGTTGGCGCGCCAGAGCGCAGCGCTTGCGGCATGCAGGCTGCTGTTTGCACGGGGCGAGCTCGACGGGTTCTTGATGCCGCGGCGGTTGAGCCGCACGGCAGCCAAGGCGGCCAGGAAAGGCCTGTCAGGCGGCGTCAGCAACAACAACGACGACGGCGCAGGAGCGGTTCTCAATGGCAAGGCTGATCAGGCAGATTTGGACGCGCAGCCCGAGGTGTATGCCAAGAAGCTGCCGCGCGCACTGTCGCCGCATGCGGCCGATGACGCACCCCGCGCGTGGCATCTGTGTGTGTTTGAGTTTGAGCGCGACGGGTCGGCTGCCGCCGATGCCTCTGCGCCAGACCCGTCCTCGGACGACGCCGACGATGCGTGCCAGACGTTTGCGGTGGCCACGGCGCACCCGATGCCGTGCGCAGACATCCCGCGCATGCGGCTCTTTCGCAGCCGCGGCGCGCATCCGCTCCTCGCTGCGGCTGCTGCGTGGCCCCGGCCGGACGCACCGACGGTCTGGTCTGCCGATGAGGAGGCCCGGCTGGCTGCGCTCCAGCCTCGCCTGTGGGATCTGGCTCTGCAGCGAAGGCATCTGCACCGCGACGGCAGCAGGAGCCGGCCCGTGCTCGGCGAGTTCTTTGGCGATGCGAACCCGCAGGCGTTCTGGGTTGTGCCCATGGCGCGAGCGACTGTGGCGGGCGCGTGGGGCATTGACTGGCCGATGGTCGCGGCGCTTGTGTCGCCGGCTCGGGTGTCGCTTCTGGCGTGGATGGCGCACGTCGCGGAGCCAGCCGATGATCACGGAAACGCCGGTGACTCGGCATCGCACCGTGTGCTCGCCACGCGGTTCTTTGCAGAGGCCCCTCCGTCGGCTCCTGCGTCCGGAGATCTCAACGCATCGCGCCTCAACGAACGTCTCGCGGCGGATGCCGGTGCACCGTGGCTCGTGCGCGCGACGCAGTCGCTCGTGGTCACGACGCCGCACAACAACTTCAAGTTCCGGATTACGCGGTGGCTGACGGACCTGAATGCGTATGCGACGTTCACGCTGGACTCGGGCCGCGCGGGGTCGGACGGTGCGGCCCGCGTGCGGTCGTATCTGGACTACTTTACTTCCAAGGGGTATGCGATTGAGCACCCTGGCGCGTGCCTTGTCCAGGTCGAGCCGATCGGCGTCGTGCGCGACCGGTTCAAGCCCGTTGGGGCTGCGCACACTGCTGGTGCGAGACCGCCTGCCGACGACGGCGACTCGACGACCAAGGCGAGCCGCAAGCGGGCCAGGCTGGATGCCGCTGCGAGTGCGGCAGCGGGTGCAGCAGCAGCGGACGCGGCGGCGGACGAGGCAGTGATTGTGCTCCCGCTCGAGGTGTGCCGCGTGCTCCCCGTGTCGCTGGGCCTGGTGCGGCGCATGCACATGCTCCCGAGCATCCTGCACCGTCTCGAGTCGTTCTGCAGCGCGAGCGACTTTGACGCGCGGTTTGGCGTGGCAGCTCTGGGTCAGGCTGCACCCACTGCGGCGGCGGCGGCGGCGGCAGGAGCGGGCGTGTTTGCGCCAAGCGTTCCTCTGCGCACGCTGCGCACGGCGTTTGTCGCGCCGGGGGCCGCCTGCGACGTCAACTACCAGTGCCTCGAGACGGTCGGCGACGCGGTCCTCAAGTTTGGCGCGACGTGGCACCTGTTTGTTGTGCACCCGGACGCGAGCGAGGGCCGCATGTCGGAGCTGCGCGCGCGGCTGGTCAGCAACGAGAACCTGTGTCGCACGGCGCTGTGGCACGGGTTCGAGGGGATGCTGACCGCGCAGCCGTTCTGGGCGCGGTTCTGGGCGCCGCCGGGCGAGCGCGCGTGGCGGGTGCTCGGCGACGCGGCCGAGGGTCCGGCGGCTTCTGGCCCGCCGCCGCGGCTGCTGAGCCGCAAGACGCTGGCGGACTTTGTCGAGTCGGTGCTCGGGGCGTACTTTGTCGGGTGCGGGCAGGATGCGTGTATGCGGCTGCTTGGCCTCATGGGGCTCGTTGATGACGACGCGTGCAAGCGGTTTGTGGTTGACGGCGGCACGGCGGTGGGGATGCCGCTGCTCACCGACGCGGATGCGGCGCTGGTGCGCGCCATCGAGAGCCGGCTCGGGCATGTGTTCCGCAACCCGCTACTGGCCGTGCAGGCCATGACGCACGCATCGGCAGCCACGAGCGCGGACGGGCGCGGCTGGATCGGGTCGTACGAGCGGCTCGAGTTTCTCGGCGACGCGGTGCTGGACTGCATGCTGATGCGGCATTTCTACGGCGTGCACGGCGAGACGGCGATGGCGTCGCCGTCGCTGCTGAGCGACCTGCGGCAGGCCGCGTGCAACAACCAGACGCTGGCGCGGTTTGCGGTGCAGCTCGGGCTGCACGATCTGGCGCGGTTTGGCGCGCAGCACGCCGGCCAGCATGCGGATCGCGCTGCTTTGGACGCGCTGGTGGCGGCTGCCGCGCACGGCCGGCAACTGGGCGATGCCGGCGCGGATCTGTTTGGCGAGTCGGCGCGCGAGGCGCCCAAGTGGCTCGGCGACGTGTTCGAGGCGCTTGTTGGAGCCGTGTTTGTGGACACTGGGGCGTCGCTCGACGCGACGTGGGCGGTTGTGGAGCCGGTGGTTGGGGCGTTTGTCGCGGTGCATGCGACGCCGGCGAGCATTGAGCAGTCGCCCGTGCGCCGGCTGCACGAGCTTGCGCAGTCGGCGGGGTTCGAGCCGGCGGACCTGTCGTTCGAGTTGGGTGGCACTGTTGTTGCTGCTGTTGTGGTGGGGGGTGCCAGGTGCGGGTTGCTGACGATGCTGCGGCAGGTTCTCGCGGGACGACGACGGTGGTGGTGGTGGTGGTGCCGGTCGGGTCGTGTGCGCGGTGGCGCTTGTTGGGGTGGTTGTTGCCGAGGAGGCGTCCAACTCGCAGCACTGGGCCAAGCGGCGGGCGGCGCGGGCTGCGCTGGCGTGGATGCGGCGGAACCGGGAGTCGCTGGTGCCGATGCTGCGGGAGCGCAAGCGGCGCGGTGCGGCGGACGCGGCGGCCGGGGCGGGCCGTGCGCCGTCGGCCGCGGAGTCGCCGGTGGTGTCGGCCGCTGTGCAATAGAGGGCGGTGCCGCCTGTGCGCCGTGTTTCAGGTGTGTGTGACCGAGATTGATTGCATCAGGCCCTGAAGGAGGGCACTGCCCGCGATGCCACGACGGCGAGCGGTGCACGGCGCCTGTGGGTTGAGCGTGTGTGCGTGTGTCGCCCGTGGACAGGCGGGCGCGGGGGCTGGCCGGGCGAGGGGCGGAGCGGGGCGGGCTCGTTGTGTGGCGGGCGAGCGGGACGCAGATACGGGTGGAGACCCCGATGCCCAGGCCGCTGCTGCTGTGCAGCCCGTGCGGCCACAACAACAACAACAACAACACCAACAACAACAACAATAGCGATGCGCCACCCTGACCGGGTCGCCGCCCCCGCTC
>JADGIZ010000449.1:0-13467 GCA_027604665.1 Polyrhizophydium stewartii | reverse complement strand
TCAGCAGTTTGACGAGGAAGGCAAGCCCATGCCCAAGCAGGACGGCCCGCCGCACCTGTGCCGCCAACAACATGCTCGAGCATGATGTGCAGCCGTTGCTACACACTTTGATCTTTCAAAGAAACCAAGATTGCTTACCAGCTTTATCGCTGTCGGTCCGCAACACTCAATGGGTCGGGAGGTCGTCACGCTGCAGCTCGGCCATGCGGCGAGCTTCGTCGGCACGCACTTCTGGAACACGCAGGTGCCGTGCATGGCGAGACTCTCGGCGTGCAGCCCGCTGCTGCCATGCTGACGGCAGCGGCCGTGTGGACGTCGGCGGCCGTGCAGACGGCCATCATGGAGTGGGCGGGAGGCGACAGCAGCGAGGTCGACCACGACGTGCTCTTCCGTGCGGGCGAGAACTACAAGGTGCGCACCGGAGAGGCGGGCAGCCCGCAGCCTCGCTGCCGATCACCCGTCTCGACGCATGCCTCCCCCGCCCCCCGCCTCGCTGACGCCGGCATCCGGCCGCAGGGCGAGTCGACGTTCACGCCAAGGCTGGTCATCTGCGACCTGAAAGGCGAGAGCGATGGCGGGACGGCCGCGGCTCGCTCGGGCAGCGACTGACGCTGCCTGCCGCCCTCTGCTCGGGCCCGGCCTGCGGACAGGCAGCCTCGGCACGCTGCGCCAGGCCAGCGATCTCTACGAGCCCAGCGAGAACCCACGGCAGCTGCATGCATGGTGCGCATCGCCCTGTCGCCGACCCGGTCGCCGGCCCGCTGATCGCTCGCCCGACACCATCAGGAGCGGCGCCATGCAGGTCTTCGAGTCGGACCCGGCCCCAAGCAACGCCTTTCTCGAGTCTCTCAACGATCCTGCCGTGAGCTGCCGCTGCGTGAGCGAGTCGACCGGCCGACCGAGGAGCTGACGCTCGCCTTCGTGCACAGATGCTCGCCAACCCGCCCACGTCGTTCTCGGCCCAGCTGTCCCAGGCGGTGCGGGTCTGGTCCGACTTCAATGCGCCGTTCTACCACCCAAAGACCATCTTTGAGCTGTTGTCCCACACGCACAACGACGAGAACAACCGCTTCCTGACATTCTCGCGCGGCCGCGAGGTGTTTGACGAGCTCGACATGGTGCGCGGCTCGCTGCGGCCAGCTGCAGTTGCACTGTTTGGCGTGCCCACAGATGCTGACTGCCGAGCGACTGCAGATCAATGATCTAGTCGACGAACGCATTCGCTTCTTTATGGAAGAGGCAGACTCGCCCCAGGGCTTTCAGGCAATCGTCGACACGTTCGACGGCTTCTCTGGTCTCTCGGCCGCCGTTCTCGAGACGCTGGCGGAGGAATACCCAAAGAAGGCCCGGATCGTGTTTGGCCTTGCGCTGCCCGACACCGGCGGGCTGTCGAATGTGCGGAGCCGTGCGCTGCGGAGCTCTGCCATGCCACGATCTCTGACGGTCCGCATGCGTGCAGGAGCAGCAGCTTGTCCAGAAAGTCAACCGCGCGCTCACGCTCAAGTGCATGAGCGAAGCGAGCAGCCTGTACATCCCTCTCCGTGCGCCGAGTCCTTCTCGGCTCGGCTCGGGCCGGTGGCATATGCACCTCGTGCCGCAGGCGAGTGCCATCGGCCTTGTCGTCTGCTGCGAGCGCTCGCATGCACTGCTGACTCCAATCTAACGGCCAGACATCGACATACGCATGGAGCGGCTACGTGGCTGCGGGCCTCGACACGCTGTCGCTTCCGTTCCGGTGCGCACGGCCCCGACGCATCCGCTCGTGAAGGCGGCTGACAGGCCTGCAGGTTGAAAACAGACTCGCGCCTCGACATGCACGACCTGGCGAGCCTGCTCAACCCCCGCGCCGAGACGACAGCCGCGGCGCTGTCCCTGTCGCTGCCTGTTCCTCTGCCCGCCGACAGATCCGCGCCGCTCGAGCAGGTCTTCTCGATCTCGAGCAGAGGCCGCTACGAGCACGCCTGGGATCTGACGCTCGGCACGCCGTATGACGCCGTGGGTTGACGCGGTGGATACCACGTTGCCAAGAATCTGCGACTGACGCGCAATCCAGATGGACCGCGATGCGCTGGCGTCGCTTTCGGTCTTTCGCGGTGTCGCTGCTGCTCTGCGGACACAGGAGCTCGGCGCCAACGAGCTGTATGTCTTGCTGCGTGTTTGAAGGCGACAGCGTGATAGTTGTGCTTGCTGACGGGCGACGGCCAAGCCCGCACACGCAGACGCAAGTGCGGCAGATCCTTGCCCAGTTTGCCCGCGATAGCGGTCCCGCATTCGCGCAGAGGTGCAGCGCCGTGCACTGTTCGGACCTGATATGCACGGCTGTCGGTGCTCACATGCGGGCCCGACAGCGTCGTTGCAGAGCTGCCCTTCCCGGTGCACGCAAGCTTCCCGCAGCTCTTTGCGCCGACAGTCACCGCAGGCGGTCTCGTGCACGACAGCGTGGCCGACGGCAAGGAGCACGATGCCGTGACCCAGTGCGCCGTGCATGTGCGCGCACACACCGGCCCGGCGCTGCGTCCGCTCTTTGAGCGGGCCATCCAATCGCTCGACATATCACCCAGGGACGGCTGGCTGCTGACCGCGTTCGGCAGCGGCACCCGGTTCGGCCTCGAGCGGTCCGACTTTGCGGCCGCGCGCGAGGACCTCGAAACTTTGTGCGAGGCGTATGGCGGCGAGCCCGAGTAAACGTGCCAGCTGCGCGCTGCGCCGACGCTGTTCATTTCCGCGACTTCTTCTTCCCCGTCGAGCTCGGAGCGGCAGGCTCGGCAGCAGTGGTATTCGCAGGCGACGATCCCGACGACGATCCCTGTCCAGATGCGCCGGCCGGCTTGGGGGCAAAGTAGTTGGCAAGACCCTGGCTAATGTCGGGCATCTCGAGCTTGGGTGCATCGCCGCTGCGCTTCAGTTCCTGCGAAACGGGTTAGTCGATCGCGAGAGTACGGAGCAGGCATCTGGCGCGTCGCAAGCTCGCACCTCAACGGCCTCCTTGTCGACCAGAGCATCCTGCATTTTGGGCATCAAGAAGAACAGCAGCATCGTGCCTCCCGTCATGAGCAGCATCGGATTGGCAAACAGCGACATGATGTTGAAGCCCTCGCGCTCCTGCGACGCCGGCGCAGGTCAGCTCGGCTGTCATCAAAGGCGCTTTCTGTTGTGTCGGTTGCTCGAACCTTGAAAAAGTTGAACGAGCCGAGCGGCTCGAGCGACAGCGGAACCTCGATGTAGCGGGCGACCCTGGACCACGATCGGCCAGCGCCCGTCACCGATGCGCGCACCGTGCGTCCGTTCACCTCCAGCAGCACCTGCGCTAGCACTTGTCAGCACAGATCCTGCGAGCGAGCCATGCCGGCGTCGTTGGCTCGTCCGCACCCTGTCAAAGTCGTACTTGGGGCAGAGGACCTGCAGAACATGCTTGCCGTCGCGGATGTTTGGGCTGCAGACAGAGATTCAGCCGACCGCCGCCGGCGCATGCAGCCTCGGGCGGCCTGCCTTACAAGTGGAAGGTTCCTCTCTCGGTGACGTGGCTCACATACTCGCCGTCGTTGATGTAGACCTTGGTGCCAATGGGCAGGTCCCCGATATCTGCGGGCGGGCGGGGGTGAGTCGAGAGCGCCGGAAACGATGCTGGAGCAGCGTGGTGAGTTCGGGCCTACCCGGCATCACGACGCTCGTCGCAAGCGAGCCGTCGAGCCTGGCGCCGAGGGCGCTGGCGCTGTGGGCGGCAGCAGGCACAACAAGGTCAGCGCCCCAAGCCCCGGTGCAGCGCCGGTTGCCGCGCCGGGTGCCGCGGCGGCAGATGCACAGCGGACGGGGCGGACGTCCCAGCGCATGCGCAGCGTTAGGCATCGGGTCCGCGCCACAGCGCTCCCGCCGGCCTGCGCGCGGCGACGCACCAGCACGCGGCCAGGAGCAGCAGCGAGCGGAAGAGCATCTTGAGGCCAAAGCTGCCGGCCGCCCGCGATCGCACTTTGTCGGCGCGGCGACCATGACCAAGTTTCGGCTGGTGTTCAGGTGCGCTGCACCGACGCCACGCACGGGCACACCGACACCCCCCCCCCACGGCGGCCGCATTGGCTTGGCCTGCCAGTCCCGGCCGCACTGCATGGCCCATGCAGGCTGCTGCGGGCAGGGCCGTGCTGCTCCATGGGCTGACAGAAAAACGTCGGCAGCACCAGCGGCGTCAGCAACGCCGTGTCCGGCTCCACCACGCCCACGGCCGCCGAGGAGCCGGCCGGCGAAGAGACGCCCGGGGATACTCTCCGCCCCGTGCCGTGCCCCGTGTGTGGCATTGCCATCGCGTCGCAGGATCTCGCTGCCCACTACGCATACGAGCTGGCGACGCTGGATTCGAACCCACTCGTGCTTCCTGGCGGGAGCGAGAGGTGTGCTCCACGCACATGCCTTGGCCTCGATGTGGAGCGGCGCTGACGAAGACGGCGGCCAGATCGCGGCGGAGCGCCGCCGTTGCTGCGCTCGGCAAGCTCAACGAGCGGGCCAAAGCGCCTGCTCTCGACGAGCACGAAAAGGCAGGCGTTGGATTGGAATGGTGGCGGTGGCCTCCGCCGTGAGACCGCTGTGCGCTGACCTCCCCGGCGGGTGCAGGTGCTGCACAAGATCCGGGGTGAGCGGGTCAAGCGCGCGGCGGGCCGCGGCAGACTGATCGGCGCTGCCCGCAAGAGGCAACGCAACAGCCACGGACTGTTTGACGACGTTGCGGGAGCCGATACCTCCATCTGCTTCATCTGCGGGATGCCGCTCCCAAACGACTCCGAGTCCATCAACGCGCACATAGACAACTGTCTTGCCAACGGCCCGCCCAACGGCGGCTCTGCGGTTGCCGACCTCGGCGTTTCTGCGCTTGGCCATGCAGGCATTGACCTCGCCGCGACCACGTCCGATCCGCCGCGCACATCAACCCCCGCATCGGAGCCGTGGCTCGAGTACTCATTCAACGGGCAGACCCGCATTCGCGCAACGGCGCTACTCGAGGGAAACTTTGAGGGTGCGCCGCGTAGCTGTCGCTGAGGCTCGCATGTCCGCCAGGCTGACGCCCTCCTCGGACGCGCAGCCAGCGGCTTCAGCGTGCACAAAAGGACCGACGTCGACACCGACGAGGACATCGACATTGATGACGACGGCACCGCAGAGTTTGGCGCCGCACAGTTTGGCGAGGAGGACATCCAGCCGTATCTCGACATCGAGGGCGAAGAGGACGACGAGGACCTGCTGGTTGCCGCGCTCGAGGCGTCGGCCCAAACCGGGCGGCAGCCGGCGCCAGATGAATCCGCCGAGGAGCCTCCGGTCGACGCCGAAGCCTTGGCGGCAGCAGCAACCGAGGCCGCCATGGCCAAATTCGACGCATCGGCTGCGTTGCTGCCAGGCGAGACGCGCCTGATCATCGAGTCGCTCAAGGCGCGCGTGCGCAGCCTGGTGTGTGTCCACTCGGCCCCCGCGTCTCATGCCCACACGACGGCAAAGCTGACCCGCCCGAGCAGGAGTCGTCCAGCGCGAG
Source organism: Polyrhizophydium stewartii (assembly GCA_027604665.1). Classification (NCBI taxonomy): domain Eukaryota; kingdom Fungi; phylum Chytridiomycota; class Chytridiomycetes; order Rhizophydiales; genus Polyrhizophydium; species Polyrhizophydium stewartii. Next base: position 7,955 of record JADGIZ010000449.1, on the reverse strand, counting down.
CGTGCCAAAATGCCTGATCTGCCTCGAGCCATACACCGAGCCGCTCGCGTCGACGGGGTGCTGGCACGTTCACTGCCAGGCGTGTTGGCTGCACACGCTCGCGTCCAAGCGGCTCTGTCCGCAGTGCCAAAAGATCACAGCGCCGAGCGACCTGCGAAGAATATATCTGTGAGCAGGGCAGAGACACCCGGTTCATTCGCAAAAGAGATGTGCACAGGACGTGAGATGTGTGTTGAAGGGGGTGGGAGAAGAAACAAAGATTGGCTGTGTGTGGTTGGGCAAGCGAGCGTTGGTCAGTGGCCGGGAACGGGTGCGTAGGCACTGCCACGCACGCCGCTCTGGCCGCCCATCGCCGCGGTATCCGCCGTGACGTCGTCCTCGTCGTCGGGCCCGTCCTCCCACTCGAGGTCCAAGGCACCAGCATCGTCAAAGCTGAACCGGCCCGGAGCCGATGCAGTTGTTGTGCGCACCGGCGCATAGCCGCGCGACCTCGACAGGCGCTCGCGCACCCAGTCAAAGCCGCGGTAGCCGACAACGGCAATGGCAACAAGGCCGTCGAGAACCAGCAAGCCCGCCGTGCGGACTCCCCGGCCGATCCGCTCTCCCCAGTCCGCGACACCGCGGCGGCCGCTGCCGACAATGGGCTCCTCGCGGTCGAGAGGCAGGCGCACGCGGCCCTCGCGCGTGAAGCCGCCGTTGATAAAGTGCACAAACGCCCATCCAACGCCGCCCAGAACAACGAGCCACAGGAGCACCGTCCAGAACGACAGCCCCGACGAAATCGAGCCCACGGGACAGTGCGCTGACGGAGGCAGAACCTTGTCGGCGTTGACGCACGCCGAGATCTTGCGCTGGCGGTAGCCCTGCTGGATGCCGGCCTTGCCGCACGTCTCGCCACGCGCGATCGTGTCGGGGTCCGGCAAGCACTGGTTGCCGTCCGAGTGGTATCCCGCATCGCACTCAAAGTCGGCGAGCTGGCAGTCGCACGGCCGCACGTCCGACGCCAGGTCGGTGAAGGCCTGGCCAATCAGGCACTCTCTGTCGGGCTTGCGCCTAAAGTGGGTGGTCTGCAGGTTTGGCGCACAGTTAGCCAACCACACACACATGCTCACGCCGTCATGTGGCGGCTCTCACGTTGGTGCCAAACAGGCAGCCAAGGCTGGAAGATGGATTCCACGACTCATAGTCGGACGCCTGCGGGTCCTTGCGGTCCAGGTTGCACTTGCGCGGGAACAGCGTCGAGAACTCGAGATAGAGCGAGACAGACTGCACGGCGCTGCTGCTGTCGTCGCGCAGCTTGCCGAGCACAATAAAGTGCGACGTGGTGCCGCTGTCGTCCGTGAGGATATTCGAGACGCGGATCTTGGCGCCGGGCGACAGGCCGTCAACAATGTCGACAAGGCGCACGTCGTTCATGGTCTGGCCGGCGTCAATCGAGTACTTGATCGTGTCCGTGAAGCCCTCGTCATTGACGAGCAGCAGCACGCCGCCGTGGTCGCCAAACTCAAACATGTGTGCTTCCTTGGCAATCTCGATCCACGTGCGGCCGCCGTCGCGGGTCAGGAACGTGTCGCCCTCGTTAAAGTCAAGGAGCTTGCTGCCGACATTGCCGACGCCCATCATGTAGCCGACCGAGCCAGGCGACGAGAACTGGTCGCGTGGGTCGTGCCGCTCCGTGTACGCATGCAGATGCAGGTTGCACTCGGTGCGGCAGTCGTACTGCTTGCCGTTCGAGTCGACCTTTGGCGCTGCAAGCAGGCTCCACGTCGCGCCGTCGTCAAAGCTCATCTTGGTCTGGATCTTCTTGGCGTCGCCGCGCGCCAAGTCGCCGAGATTGGCAATCTGGTTCGCAATCATGGCGCCAGGAACTCCGGCAATCTTTTCAAAGTCGGCGAATCTACGAGATAGGCCAGTCAGCGTCAGCGCACGCATCCACACGCCATTCATGCACATGCACGCACCCGAGTCGATTCTGGTTGACGCCTGTCAGGATCTCCTTGTAAAACGTGCCGTTCCAGTTGCTCTTCATCAGCGTGCCGTGCTCCCGGTCGCGAGCAATGCTCTCAATGACGTCCAAAAAGACGGCACCCGAGCTGCTGTCCAGAACCGTGTATCCCGTGTGGACGAGATAGTTTTCGGGGAACTTGGCAAGCGACCAATCATTGCCGTTGAGCGAGATCTGGACCTGCACGCGGCGCGAGTCGGCCTCGGGCATGGCGGATATCAGATATTCGTTGGAAATCGCAAAGCCCGTGGTCGGGAACAGCAGCGCCGGATCACCGCCGCGGCTCGCGTCTGCAATGCGGGCAAGCTTCATGGTCCGGAGTGCGCGCTGGTTGCCCGAGGCCGGGTCAAACACGGCACAAAAGACGCCGCGCTCGTTGGCCGAGGCAAAGCCCGGCGCCGACGCCCAGCGGCAGTTCTCGGCATACGTCGCAATGCGCGACCAGCTCCGGCCAAAGTCAAACGACACGTGCACCTCGGTGTGGCACGAGGTCGAGTCGCCGTCGCAGTCCTTGGCACCAATGAACAGCAGCCAGTCGGCCTGCGTCGGGTGCGGCACAAAAAAGTCGGGCACGAGCGAGAGCGCGGGCATCGCGGGCAGCCCCATTGACGCAAACATCGCGCCATTGTCGCCCGTGTACATGAACTTGGCCTCGGCCGTGACAAAGAACGCGCGGTTCGAGTGCGTCGTGTCCTCCACAATGGCGCTGATCGGGCCAGCATTGTCGAGCACGCGGGCCCACGTCTGGCCATTGTCCGTCGACCGGTACACCTCGTTCGCGGCCGTCTTGGCGACCACGGTTGACGTGCGGTTAAAGTACAAAAAGTCGTCGAGGGTGCTCGGGAACGTGTGCAGAACCGACTTGATCTTGCCTGGCTTGGCGCTCGGGTCGCGGCACTCGCGCTCGACCTTGGCCGTGAGATCTTTGCCGCCCTTGCAGCGCGAGAGCGTGATGCGGCGGTATCCAGACTGGCCCTTGTATGTCGTGCCGAGCGGGCACGTGCGCGGCTGGTCCGGGTCGACGCTGTACAGATTGCATGTGCCGGCCTCGCCGCGGAAAAAGTTGAAGTCACACTCAAAATCCACCTCGGAGCACTCGCACGTCTTCTTGTCGGCAATGACGTGATTGAAGCCCTCGCCGACAAAGCACACGGCGTCGGCCTTGCGGCGGCGGAACGACACCTCCTCGCCAAAGAAGCAGCGCTGTTCGCTCGAGCCGGGCCGCGCGCCGGGGAACCACGTCTCAAAGTCGGCATTGGCATCGCACTTTTTGTCAAAGAGCTTGCCAAAGTCGACCGAGATCACTGCCGTCGCATACTCGCTCTGGGCCGACGAGACGGCCGACTTGCCGACATAGTGGCCCGTGATGACCACCTTGCGCGAGTCGGCTCCAGGCTTGGTGGCCACGTCCTCGATGCGAACGAGGCGGTCCGAGAACTTGTGCGATGCCCACGAGCTGCCAAAGTCCCACGAGTACCACAGCGAGTCGACGGGCCGCTCGTCGTTGACCATGACAATCAGGCCGCCGTAGTCGGCAATGGCCCACTTGTGCGCATCCTTGAGCACCTCTGTCCACGTGCGGCCTGCGTCGCGCGACAGAAACACGTTGCCGAGATTGTAGTCGAGAAGGCTCTCTCCCGCGTTGCCGACGCCGACAAGCAGGCCAGCGGATCCGTTAGTCGAGTGGTGGATGCCGATGCCCGGCGTCGCTTTTGTGGCAGAGATCCCGTGCAGATGCAGCCTGCACGGCACATCCGCGGTCGCGCCCGCCAAAGCACCCGCGCCGCAATCCATGCGCGCGCCAGTCGAGTCGAGCGTCGGCGCCGTGAGCGACACCCACGTCGAGCCGTCGTCGTACGACATGACCGTTTGCGCCTTGCCCGACTGTGCCGTGTTGGGGCGGCCCACGACGTTGGCGAGAATAATGCCAGGAATGCCTTGGACCTTCTCAAAGTCAACGAGGTTGCGCGCGCCGCCGCGGTGCGTGAACGGCAACGACTTGGAAAAGAACTGGCCATCCTCGCTCGACTTGAAGAGCGTGCCATAGTCGTGCGAGCCCTCGATCGAGTCGACAAAAATGCCGCCCGTGTTCGAGTCGAGCACAACAAATCCGTTATTGTCGAGTTTGACGTTGGGCGGGAACTTGGCATCGACAAACTTTTGGCCGTCGGTCGAGACCATAAGCCGCGGCGACGCAGACGCAGACGTGCCCGCAACGGCAACGACCATGATGCCGTCGACGACGAAAAAGTCAATCACGTCGTCGTCAATGAGCGTGTGCTGCGTCTTGCCCATGTCCGTAATCAGAACCAGATTGGACGGGTTGTCCGTGTGGCGACCGTTGGGGCCTGTTACGCGAAGGCGGTCCTGGCCAATCTTGCCGTTCTTGTACTTGAATGACGTGCACACAACCGCGTCGTTGGCGAGGCTCGGGTCGCGGAAGCCAAAGTCGCGTGCCCACAGGCACTTGTTGCTCCACGTGTCCACCGGCGCAAACGTCTTGCCCGCATCCTTGGTGATGTACGTGGTGGCAAAGCAGTCGGCCACGTTGGGGCATCCGCGGCCACCTGCAACAAACACGTACCAGTCGCGCTCGTCGGGGTGGAAGTCGAGGATCTTGATGCCAAAGCCATTGTACTTTGCTGGCGTCTTGAGCAGCTCGAGATCGCCCGCGCCGTTGTTGGCCTTGTCGTCGAGCGCCGTGGACGAGACGTAAATGTCGTCGTCGGTCAGGACAAAAACGCGCGTTGGCACCGACTCGTGCAGGGCGATGCGCAGCACGCGCTTGCCAATCTTGGATGCCGCCACAGACTCGGCCCAGGTCAGTCCTTCGTCGGGCGAGCGCCAGATCTTGCCGTCGCGCGTCAAGGCCAGGATCGTGGGTGTGCCGGCAATGTAGAGGAACTGCTCGAGGCGGTCCGACAGCAGCCACGGCTTCACGATCGGGCGGTTGGCTTCGGGCGGCTCCGGGACCGGCCCTTTGCTGATTGTCTCGCATGTGCGCTCAACAGGGGCCGCGCGCGACTCGTCGCCTCCCTTGCACACGTTGCCGGGAATCTTGCGGTATCCAGATCTGCCCTTGTACTTGTCGCCTGGCTTGCAGCCGAGCGGCTGGTCGCGCAACGGGCCAACAGCAACGCAGACCAGATCCCGCGGCGACGCCGGTGGCGGCGCATTCGGGTCCGGGTCAAAGCCAATGTCGCACTCAAAGTCGGCGGGCGTGCACGCGCATGGCGACGACTCGCTGCGCGGGAGCTTAAACTTTTCGCCGACGTAGCAACCGGCATCGGCCTTGACGCGATAGTAGCCTGTCGACTGGCCGAGCACGCACTCGGTCTGGCCGTCGGCGCCGCGCGGCTTCCAGAGTTCAAAATCCTTGCTGTTCGGGACGTTGTTGTCGCACTTGCGGCCGTGCACCTTGGAAAAGTCGAGCTGGATCATGTGCGAGGGCCCGAATCCGGCGCCGTTCGAGTTGACTGCCAGGATCATGCGCAGCGACGTTGACGCGTCGTCGAGCACGGTCGCGAGGGGCAGCCATCCGTCGCCGTCGGCCTTGACGGGAACCGTCTCCCACGTCCTGCCGCGGTTCGGGGAATACAGAATCTTGTCCGTGCGACCGGCGTCGGGAATGAGCACCACAATCGAGCCCATGTCCAGGATCTCAAACTTGGCAGGGCCGCGCATGACCATCCGCCACGTGTGGCCGGCATCGTCCGACATGAACGTGTCGCAGTACTCGTATGGCTGCAGGCTGGCGCCAACCGAGCCAACGGCGACGAGGATGCCCGGCGCCGATGCAGTCGAAAAGACCTTGCCAATGTTGCGCGTCGACGTGACCGAGTGGACGTGCAGCGAGCACTTTGAGCCGGGCGAAGTCGAGGGCGTGCACGACCACGCCTTGCCGTCCATGTCCTTGTCGGGCGGGGCGAGCGGCAGCCAGCGGCCGCCATTGTCGAACGAGATGACGGACGCGAGGCGCTTGCTCATCTCGACGCGCTCAGAGAGCTCGCGCCAGTTGGCCACAACATTGGCAAGCAGCACACCATCAAAGATGGGCGACTGGATGCGCTCAAAGTCAACGAGCCCCCGCGCCAGGTCGCGGTTGGTGTGGTCGAGTGTCTTGACAAAGTACGTGCCGTCCGAGTCGGACTTGAACAGCGAGCCGTACGGCGGCAGCATGTTGGTGCGCGGGTCGAGCGAGATCACGTCGACAAAGAGCGAGGCGTTCGAGGACTCGAGGACCGTGTATCCCTGGTTGCATGGCGCCAGCGGTCAGATGTCCGGGATGTGCCGGAAGAGGCGAATCGGGGGGTTTGTCTCTCACCTGCTGGCCTTGGCTGGCAACAGTCGGGAAGGATGCAGTCACAAACGAGAAGCCGTCCTTGGACACGGACAGATGCATGCCGCTGCTCGAGGGAGACTTGGACACGGTGAGAAGCCAGTCGGACAGAACAGCGAGGATGGGCACGTTCGATGCGACGCTGGTCTTTGAGCCGTCGGCAAAGAACTTGTCGCTCCGGACGAGCTGCAGCTTGGAAGTGTCCTTGCCGACCGTGTCGCCCTTGCGCTCGCTCTGTGGCCATTCTGTGCAAAAGACGGTGTTCTCGAGGCCGGTCGCCTTTGGATCGACGTTTTGGGCCCAGATGCACGACTCGGTCCACGGGAGGAGCAGCTTCGACGACTTGAACGAGTCTGTCGTGTAAAACGTCTGCGGGCAGCGTGTCAGCCCGGCGCACGGGTCGCACAGCGAGCGCACACGCAACGCACGTCCTGGCGGCACGCGCGCGAGGTGCCAGAGCCCTCGCACTTGCGGCCACGGTACAGGATGTGCGACGGCTTGGTGGCGTGGAACGACAGCGAACCGATAAGGCTCTGCTCGTCGGCAACGTCAAACGAGAACGGGGACCAGGAGGCGCCGCGGTCCGTGGTGATGTAGTGCGTCTTGCCGCGCGTGAGCAGGATCGCCTGGATGCGGAAACCGTTGATGCGCAGGTGCAGGTGGTTGCAGGTCATGCAGTGGGCGGAGTCGGAAGCCGGCGGTCGTGCGAACCAAGCGGTTGAACAGGAGCAGCAGTCAGCGCCAGCGGGCGATCGCGGGCCGGCCTGTGGCGCAGGCAGCGGCGGGCGGCTGCTCGGCACCGTCGGCGCTGCGGCAGCACCGGTGGGAGCCACGCACCGTGGTGTCCTTGGCGAAAGGGTGGTCGACGAGGATCGACGACTTTGCGGCGTCGGCGGGGATGTCCTTGGCCTTGGACCACGTCTTGCCCTCGTCGGTCGAGCGCCAGACGGCTCCGGACGGCGGCGCCTCCTGCATCAGCACGGTCTGCGCAGGTGCACCGCGGCCGAGGTGGGAGAGCAGCGGTCGCAGACGCAGGGTACCCGGGCGGCCGCCGCCACGAGTTTGAGAGTGTCAGCGACCGGGGTCGGCGGCGAGATCCGGCCGCATCGGCGGCGCACATGCGGGCGAGCACATGCGTGCGGCTCGCCCGCGTGCTGGAAAGGAAGAGCGACCGGGCAGGCCCCGATAGGGCGGCCGCACCTCCGAGTTGGCAAAGTAGAACAGGCGGGAGGGGGTGTCCTCGAACTTGGTCGCCGAGACGCCGACGGCGGAGGACGGCGGCGCCGAGCCCGTTTGGCGCGCATGCAGGTGCGCATGGGCGGCAGTGGGCGGGACTTCAACCGCGTCCCGTGCGCCGAGCGCGGCGTCGGGGCCGTGCGCGGCGGGGCCCGCGGCGCCCGCGGCGACGGCGACGGCGGCGGCCAGCAGCGCAGCAGCGGCTCGCAGCAGCATGCGGAAAGTTGGATTTCCGGCTGTCAGCCGCGTGTCACGGGCTCCAATGAACGAGGCCCATCCTGGCTCGCTGCTGCTGCCCCCCGTCGCCCGCACGCGGCAGCCGACACTCGCCCGCCCGCCAACTGCCCCGCCGCCTCCGCCGCCGCCATGCCACTC
>JADGIZ010000448.1:0-13475 GCA_027604665.1 Polyrhizophydium stewartii | reverse complement strand
GAGAGAGGCGGCCACAGGCTGCCGGCCCGCCAGGTCGCACTCGGGCCGCACGCCGTGCTGCACGACCGCAGACCTCAGGCATATGTTGCGACTCGCGCATTCCCGTCGTGCTGCAGCCGCCTGCGTGTCCGTCGCCCGAGTCGATGCTCGCCGCCTTGCGAGCGCAAAGCCGTGCCTTCATTGAGCGGTTGCGCCACTGCATCGGCGGCTGGCTCGTCGCCCTTCGCCAGACGGCGATCATCTGCTTGCTGCTCGCAACGCACTCAGCCACGCACAGCTCTGTGTCGACGGCGTGCGATCGTGCTGGGCAGCCAAGACACCAACGCACACGAATGATCGAGCAGCGGCGGCCGATGGCAACGAGCTTCTCGTGATTTCCCGTCATTTGCGCAACATTCCCACATTTCGAGCAAATGGACTGTGAGCTTGAGCGCCGCGACCCGGAGCCCTGTTCGCTTGGCGGCTCTGATCGCACTGCCGCGAGCATGCGCCGAGCTGGGATGTGCGGCGCGGCGGCCGCAGGGCTGGCCGCGACGAGCGGCGGTCGATCCAGCTGCCGCATCTGCTCTGGCTGGCTGCCGCATCTGCGCTGGCCAGCCGTCGCGGTCGTCGCCGCCGCGTCGGATCTGGTTGCGATGCGGCGCGACTGCGACGGCTGCAGCGGCAGCACCGGCGACTGCGCGGCAGGCCGCATCGGTCTGATCGCGCCATGGGCGAGAGCGTGGCGCAGACATGTCCGCATCTGCCGCGGTCCTCGCCCGCGCTGCTGCGATGCTGCCGCACCTGCCATCGCGCTCCTCGTCCCGTTTGGCCGCACTCCTCGTCGCCGCGGACGCGACTCGTGTTGTTGTTTGCTGACGCGCGGCCGCCCACCACTCCCACCGCCGATTCCCCCGCATCGCCATGCAGTCGAACTCACCGAATTCTACAACGCAATGGGGCTGGACAACTCTGCCCGGACCACAATCGACCCGCTGCACTTTGACTTTTTCATGTCGTTAGTTTGTGCGTCTTGCCGCCGGCCCGCTGCGTGCTCGCGCCTGCTGCTGAGACCGCGACGCGCGCAGGCTTCTTCACGCGCCAGGCCGTCCTGGCACAGCCATTTCCCAGCGTCATGGACTTTGCCAACCCCGAGTACCTAAACAGCCTGCTCAACGGCGGTAAGATGCAGTGTGCCGAGCAGCGCATGATTCCCTCCCGCGCGTGCTGTCAGCCGTCTGATCGTCTGGACCGATCGTGCCAGCCATTGATGCTCGCAGCCGCGGCTTCTCGAAGCGCAAGGCGCTCAGAAAGATCAAGCAGCATTTCAAGAAGGCCGCCCGCGCCGAGAAGTGGCTGGAGTGGGCCGTCGTCTATGGGGCCGACCGTTGCAACCGACTCGAGGCCAAGTACGGAACCGAAACCCGCGACGGAGTGGCCGTCGACGAACGTGTCGAGTACGTTCGCACGCTTCTGGACTTCCAGGAATGCAACTTTCAGTACATGAAGGAGCAAGTCGACGAGATCGACGACTTCTTCCATCCGATCCTGCAAGACATTGACGAGGTGATGCGGCGTACGGGCCGTGCGCCGCCTGCAAAGCGCGGCTTCTTTGCCAAGATCAAGGACGGTGGGTTGGCGGCGTGTGCTTGCCTGGATGCATGCAAGCGCATTGATCGATCGGCGTGTGCTGACGGGCATGACGCATCGTGTGCCATCGACCGCCAGCATTCACGTTCAGCAAGCGCACCGTCGCGCCAGCCGCTGCTGGCCCCGCCGACATCGCACACACCGCCGCCACAACCAACGGCACAGCACCAGCGGCCGCCAACGAGGCTCCGGCGGCCGGCCCGCAGCAGCAGCAGCCCCGGCGCAAGAGCATCTTCGAGAGCATCATGTCTGGTGCGCTGGTGCTGGTGTGCCGCCATGCACGACCGCGGCTGATGCGGCCGAATGTGGATCCTGGCGACCGGCGCGCAGGCTTCAGGAGGGACTCTGGATACAGCTCGATGCGAGGCAGCCAGGTGGCCGACGGTGCGGCAGCAAGCGGCGACGGCAGCCCTGTGCCTGTAACCAACGACTGCAACGGCAACACGACCAACAAGCCAGGTGGGCTGCGCATCGCACGCCCGGCCACGATGACCATGCGCGCTGACATTGTGTCCATCGGCATCTCCAGGATGCCCACTCCCCGCGACTCCGTGCGGCTGCAGCGGCAAGCACGCCGACAACGAGCTGCACGATGCCTCGGCGATGCTGCAAGGGCACGAGTCGGCCATGCGAGCATGCATCCGTGTCACAGGCGACATGATCGAGGTCACCAGCAACGACAACGACGCCTGCAGCGCCGGCCTCAGCAACAGCGGCGTCGGCGCGCATGTCATCGACACCATTCCCTTCAAGAACATTGCGTCAGTTTTGTTCTTCGGTGGCCTGCTCCCCACGGGGAGTGGGATTTGACTTCATATCCCTCGGCCGCCCTTCGTGGGCCGGTCTCGGCGCTCCCGCTTTGCGGTGGTCCCAACCGGTTCAGGGGAGGTCGGCCGCCTCGCTCCTTAATAAACCTCTCTTCGAATCGAATCGACAATCCTTTCACTCGCTCTGTCAAGACATCGACAATCTTGCGAATCAGATCGTCGGCAGACCATCACGCACGTTCGAGTCGCATCAGTGAGAGAATTGATCATATGATCTGCAGGTCTGAGCATGCCATTGATCAGGCACTTGCAGAATCCCACCAACTCATCTTGAAGTGCAAGCCGAAGAATCAATATCATAGCACCTCAAACTGCGAGTGGGATCGGGCCGCGATGCAGCTTTCAAAAACGTACGAGTCTGGCTTTATTATCGTCGATCTATCGTCGCGACCGCATGTGCCGCCGCCGATTCTTGGTTGGCGACACAACCGGCCCACGGAAGCTGATGCCCTGCTCGCCGCACCCGCAGACCCATCAGCCAACCCAGTCAGTCATGTGCACGACGACATCCATTCATGCACTCGCAGCTTACATGCTTGTCCAGAAACCCCGTCAGCACCTTGCGCGTGCATCGCGACAGCTCAGGCACATTGAGCACCGCGCCAAACAGCGCATCGAAATCAAGCGGCTTGGCAATGCAATCATGACCAAGTCGAAACGGCCAAAACCCATGCAGACCCGACACAGCCAGCACGCGGGCCAGTCACACGTCAGCTGCCGCAACTCCACGCGAGTCTCAGAGAAATTGTGCGAGGAGGCTGGCCCACCTCGAATGTCAGCACGCGCTGGTGCAGCCCCTCGTTGGACCGAACAAAGGCAAGCAGCCGCGCGTGCATGTTCTCGACAAACGCCAGCTGCATGGCCGGCGACGTGAACATGCTGTCAAGATCCTGGCTCGGCGCGTCGGCGTCTGTGTCGCTTGTCTCGCTGGTCGCGGCAGTTCCCGGTCCACCTGCCCGCGGCGCTGGAGCAAACGTTGATTGCGCGGCCGATGGTGCGTGAGCGCCGGCGGTTGTTGCTGTTGCTGGCTGTGCGGTTGCAGCAGCAGCAGCAGCAGCAGGACGTTGTGCAATGCGGTCCGCTGCACCAGCGCCGGATCCTGCCTGCCCTGTTCGCGGCTGCCGTTGCTGCTGTCGATCCGCAGGCAAGCTCCGAGGCGCACGAGTCTGGCGGGCTCTCGGTGCAACAACGGTCACATTCGCTGGTGCAGTGTCGAGCGAGCGGAAGCCCGCCGCGGCAGGGTTGATCGCAGACGTCCGCAGAGATGCAATCATGTCCGCGCGAGATCCGAGCGGGATGCCCGCCATGGTGGCGGCAAACTGCACAGGTTGAACGTAAGCGACTGCGATCATGTTATCGGTCGATGCGAGTGCTCAAACTCACCTCGACCTCAAGATCGGACATGGAGGCAAAGGGCGACGGCGGCACCGGCGGATGCGGGTCGGATGCAGCGGCAGTCGAGGTAGATGAGCTGCCGCGGTCTGGCTGCGGCGGTGGCATTGGCTCGACGGTCCCGGGCTGCTCGACAGTTGCAGACGAACGAGAGGGCTGGGCAGGCTCGCCGCGATCTGTCGATGCAGATCCATCGAGTGGCGGCGGACGACGGGCAGACTCAGACAGCGAAACGGGCAGCTTCCCTAGACGCTTGATCCGCTCTGACACACTCGGCATCACCGGCGAGCTGTGGTCGTCGCTGAGCCGCCGCACGGGCCGTTGAGTGAGCATGACGGGCGTCAGCGGCGCATCGGCCTCGAGCTCGATGATCGACGGGCTGCTTCGTGTGCTGACGCTGATTGCACCGCTGCCCTGCCCGATCCGGCCACGGGTCGGCGTCACGGTGCCAGCGTCGCTCGGCGCCGGCGAGATGCGCCGCTTGTTCATCACTGGCGTGCGTTGCTGCAACTGCTTCAATGCACCGTCCCAGAACAGGAACGCTCCTGCACCTGGGCTCGAGGGGAGCGAGAGCGGCTGCGTCGGGTTGAGTGGACCGGCTTGCAAGACGACAGGGAATGGCGATCCAGCCGAAGCTGCTGCTCCATTCGGATAGGCGTCTGCGGTTTCTGCGGCTTGGATGTCGTGAGGCCTCGGATCGTGGTGCACCGAGGCTGGGTCTGGACAGGCAGCGGGAGGCGATCCGGCGACGGGCGGCTCAGCGTCATGGGACGCGCCGCGGATCTCGTCAATCTGGCGGGCGAGCCGCGCACGCCGCTCGCATTCCTGCACGGATACGGATGCGGTCAGCAACATCATTCGAGGTGGAGCCAGAGAGAGACAATGAAAGCTTACCCATGCATTGAACTCTCTCCGCAACGCAGCGACTCGGTTTTCAAGGTCGCGCCTTCGCGCCGAGATCTCGCACTCGCACTCGGCCGCGATGCGAGCACAGGTAGCCTCGACAGCCAGCTCGATGCGACGCCTCTTGGCCGCCGATGCAGTCGCGGTTGTCGCTGTCGTTGCTTCGGCCGCTGCTGCTGCTGCCGCTTCAGCTGCTGTCGCTGCCGCTGCCGGTGCCATGCTTGCTCTGGGTGTCGACCCGCCGAGTGACGCTGAGGGTGAGTGCGCCAGGCATGCCTGCATGCCAGTCGGCGTCGATGGGCGGCCTTGACTTGCTTGGATGCCATCCACGTTTGATTCTGGTTGCGGCGACTCGAGAGGACGCTTTCGGGCGAGCGTGGCAGGTTCAAGGTCGCTCTCGACCGCCGAATGCGGCTCTGCTTGCATCAGATCTGCCTCTCGTGGCGAATCCGGAGCAGCCGGCAAGGCACCTGCATCCAGGGTGTCGGCAGGATGCGCATGTGCCGACACGTCAGTCACTGCTGTGTCCAATCGCTCGAAACCCCGCAGCATCGGCGTGTTGGGCGGATCTGCGTCGAGGCTCGACTGGTGCCATAGCAGCACGTGAGAGCCAATTTCCACCTCTATCATGCTGACGCACTCTGGCGCAGCAGGGAACTCGTCGCGAGGGCCGCCAGCGTCGCCGCAGAGCACCCGAAGCTGTGCGGGTTGCGCGTCTTCAGGCTCGTCAGGGTCGATGGCAACCAGCTTCCTCTTGTGATTCGAGGCAGCGACTGATCCCGTAGCACCGAGATTTGAAGGCAGATGCTTGCATGTGCTGCTACCTGGCATCCGCGATCCCGCAGCGACCTCAGAGAGAAGCGCTGCAATGCGCAAGTTGACAAGAGCCCGTGCTTCTTCGGGGACAAGCAGCTTGGATGGCACCTTGCGAGCACGGCCGCGACGTGCTGGTTGAGCAGGTGCAGCATCCGACCCTGTCGACCTGCGATCGGCGCTTGCTGAGAGGGCTGCTGGCGTCAGGATGGACTGCGCGATTTTCGGATGCTTGGTCTTCCTGCCCGCTCTCGCCGATCCAGACGGACCTGGTGCGCCGGTGGCAGCCAGATGCTCGAGCGTCAGGCCGCCGTATTCGGCCGCAAGCCGCATCTGGGCGTCGTCGGCGAGCTTGGCTGAGACAGACAGCGCCAGCGCTGTCTGCAGCTCGTCATCGAACCGATCGTGTATGAGAGTAGACCTCTTGGAAAGCCCCGCCGATCCGCCGACGCGAACATGCACGGTCTCAGGCGCAAAGTCGTCTGCATCATCGCTGGTTTCTGTCGTCGCACCGTATTCACCTCGACTGCGGTCTTCCGATGCGGGGTCGACTGTAAACGAGAACACCTTGGGCCGGCTCGTTGATGCCAAAGCAGCTGGAGGCCTGCCCGCATCTGCCAACTCATCGGCGGAAGTCGCTGCAGCCGTCTCGCTCGCGGATCGCGGTTGACGGACAACAAAGCCGTCTATAGCCCCAGCAGGGTATCTGGATGCAGTGCGCACGATGCGCAATAACTCTGCCGGCGAGACGCTTCGAGCGCGAGCACAGGACTTGAGGTGCAGCGCACGCCTCGCGAGCGGCATTGCGGGCTGCCACGTATGCTCGCACAGGATGCAGCATGTCCACGATGCAATCGATGCGCTCTCTTGGGCGTCGATCCGCCAGTCCGGGTCGATGTCAGCCGCATCTGGTGCGATTACCGATGGAAGAGTGCTGGAGGCCGATTCGTCGAGGCATCGGTTGGTGTGCGCCTCGCGCTGCATCGCCGAGAGGCTCGTCAGGTTGACGCTGCATATAGGACAGAGGAACAAGCCTCCGAGAGCGTCTTGCGGCGACACGGGCCGTGCTCGGTTTGGGGATGCTGCGAGAGGTGGTTCGGGGACATTCGATGCGATGCCGGATCTGCCGTCGAGGCATCTGTTGACGTGGTCCTGGATTGGCGACGAGATGAGCGTTGCGGTGCGGCAGCACACGGGGCATGCAAGCTCGCTTGCGGTCGACGAGGGCGAAGGCGGCGGGGGCGACTGGTGCTCTGTCTCTCGGCCGACGGGCTCGGGCGAGCTGGGCCGAGACAGGTTGAGACTGGTCGCCTCGCCGGACCGAGCCTGCGCGCTCGATGCAGCAGCGGCGTCGGAGAGGGCAGCGGCGGGGTCTGTAACAAGAGCGCAGTCTGCCGGCATCTCCGACTCTGCTGCGGGCGGACGGACAGGCGACGAGGGTGCGGCACCCTGGGTCGCAGCCGAGACCTGTGACGATGCCGCCTGCGACGAGTGCTGCTGGGCTGCGCGGCGCTTGGCAGCGGGTCGCGAGCGACGCTGCGGCTGCGGCTGCGGCTGCGAGGAGCTGGCGGCCGCAGGGCGCATGTGGGTGCGCTGCGACAGGTGCGGGCGCGGCCCGCGCAGCGTGGTCGGGAGCGGCAGCGTCTCAAAGTCGTCGTCGCTGGCGTCCATGGGCATCCGACAGCCCGGACATCAAGTCCGGAAAAATCTGGCCACGGCAGCGACCACGGGCGGGCGGGCATCGCACGAGCGCTGCGGGACGCATGCAGCGCAGCAGAGTTCATTATTTCTTCTTGGGTGCCTTGGGTGCCTTGAGTGCCTTGGCCGGCTTGGCCGGCTCTGGCGCGGGGCTCAGCGGTGCGTCTGCTTCTGCTTCTGCCTCTGCCGCCGCTGCTTCGAAGGCGTCTGCCTGTGACTGCGCCTCTGGCAGGTAGGACCGGAGGATGTTTGCCTCGTACGGGTGCTCACTGCCCTCGAACAGCTTCAAGCGCTTGATCTGGTCCTTGGCGAGCCTTGTGCGCGGCATCGTGCCCCAGACGGCCTTGTACAGGGGCTGCGCACATGGCCAGCGACGGCGGCGTCAGCACAGATGCGGAGACACGGGCCACTGCGCATGCAGGCGCAGCAGGCGGGGGCGCGGCTTACGCCAGTCGGGTGCTCTGCAATGTACTTGTCGTACGGGATGAGCTTCTCGCCGCCCGGGTAGCCGCTGTGCGAGAAGTACTCCTTCTGCGTGCGCTTGCGGCCGGTGACGACCACGTCCTTTGCGTTGATGACGACGACGTAGTCGCCGATGTCGGCTGCGGGCGCCGCGGTCAGCGCGCATGCATGCGGGCGGACGCCGCCGGCGGGCGGCGGGCACGCACCGGTCGGGTGGAAGTTTGGCTTGTGCTTGCCGCGCAGGGCGACGCTGATGCGCTGCGCGAGCCGCCCGAGCACCTTCCCGCGCGCGTCCACAAGGTGCCACACGCGCGCGTGCGCGAGCCCGTTCTGAGTCCCCCCCGCAGCGCCGCGCTGGTCAGCCCGCGCTCCCCGCGCCCCGCGTGCGCCCCGCGCCTGCGCCCCGCGCACCTGCAGCATTCGCCCGTGGGTGTCGCCCGCGGCCGCGATCGACGAACAAAAACAACCCCCGCCGTCCGGCCAATGCCCGCGCGGCCCCAGCTGCCGCCAATCGCCGCGCGCCGCGCGCGTTTCCCATAAAATCGCGGCGGGCGCGACACGTCCCGACACCCTTCACCGCGCCGCCGCCATGCCCTCGGCCGACGACATGGCCGTCGACGCGCAGCCGCCCACCGCCCAGCAGCCCGCCGCCGCAGCCGCCCAGCCCGCGGACGAGCTGATGCGCGCGTCAGAGACCCTCGCCGCCTGCGTCGAGCGCGGGGACTTCTCGGACACCGAGGCGCTGCACGCCGCGCTCACGACGTGGCGGGTTGCCCTGACCGGTGCGTGGCCGACGGCCGACCCTGGCCGCCGCGCGCTCCGCCGTGCGCTCCGCTGCCGCCGCCGCTGACGCACGAGCAGGATACACACGCCCGGGCGAGCTGGCGTCCAAGTTCCGCCTGGCGCCCGAGACGATCGTCGGCGTGATGGCCGGCACCCGCTCGCTCGCCGTCACGGAGCTGGCGTGCAACGTGCTCGACGGCCTCTTGAGCCAGACGCCGTTCCCCATGATCCTCGACGCGTTTGGCGACCTGCTTCGCGTCGGCCTGCGCAGCCCGCTGGTGCCCGTCAACAAGCTGGTGCTCGCCCTCATGCGCCGCGGCGCCGTGTCGGCCGACGGCACCGCGGCCATCCTTGCCGCCGGCGACATCCTCGACGCGCTCGTCGCCGCCATCGCCAACAAGGACAGCGAGGTCGGCAAGGCCGTCGGCGAGCTGCTGGCCGCAATCGCCACGCAAAAGGGCGCCATCGAGGCGGTTCTGTCAAACAACAACGTCGCCGTGCTCACGGATCTCGCAGACGAGAGCGCCATCATCAAGCTGCGCATCTACGAGCTCTATGCCACCGTCGCCATGTCCTCGAACGAAGCGTTCGAATACTGCGACCGCCTGGGCGTGCTCGCGCCGCTGTCTGGCCGCGTGTTCACCAGCGACGTGCTCGAGACGCTCAATGTCATTGAGATCCTGATTCAGGTGCGTGCCAGAGCCAGTTTTTGTTCGCAGTTGGCACAGCCGCCGCTGACTGCGCTCCTGGATCCGCACCACCACAGTTTGCCGAGTCCCGCGCCGGCTTCGAGTTCCTTGACAAGACGCAGGTTCTGCAGCAGCTGTTTGACGCTGTCCAGATGCCTGCCGAAGTCGAGGGCATCGTGGCGCGGCTGTCGCTCTGCTCGGCCATCAAGTTCTGGGGATTCCTATACTTCAACCAGGTCCGTCGCGCGTTGTTTGCGCTGGCATCACACATGCGCTGACCACGTTGCCTTGAACACGCAGCACGAGTCGATCGAGTCGATCCAGGCAAAGTACGACTTCCTGAGTGCGCTGCAGCCGTATCTCGAGGAGTCCGAGCCGGACGTCAGAGACGCGGCGCGGGTCGCAATTGCCAACATCGGTTCGACGGCCGCCGGAGTGTGCGCGTTGTTCCAGCAGCGCGTGCTTTTGGACTCGCTGCTCGACTCGCTCAAGTACAGCGCGGGCGACGTCAAGATCTCGATCCTGCGCACTGTCTCGTGCATCATTGGCGTCGAGTGCGTTCGCATGCTCTGCCGCGCTATGCAGTGGAAGCTGATGCAGGTTGGCTGCGGTGATTCAGGCACGGCGGAAGCGAGATGGCCGGGCAAGCTGCCAAGTACTCGTATGACCGCATCAAGGGTTGGTCGCGCCGTGCATCTCCGAACTCCCTTTGTCTCTGCTGACGCCCGTCCACCAGCCGCAAATCCAAACTTGATCAAGGATCTGATCCAGTTTGCCAAGAACACGCTGGAGGACCTGTTCGTGGCCGCCTACTCGGTGCTCAATGCCGTTCTCACGCACGAGTGGGGCCTGGAAGAGCTGTCGCGGACGCCAGACTTTGCTGCGTTTGTCGTGCAGCGGCAGCCCGGCGCGCCGCGGCTTGCGATGGTGCGTCTCGCCGAACCGCGCTACGATCAAGATGCCGAGCTCATGGACGCTGACGCTGCCACTGCAACAGGAGTGGAAGTTTTCGCTTGTGCGCACCATCTCGCGTCACCCAGCCGCGAGCACCAAGGTCGGCGGCCTGCTGATGGAGCGCGTGCGCGACTACGAGAAGCAGGGGCCGTACTACACCGAGGCGCAGCCGATTGTCGCGATGCAGTCTGCGTGAGACGGCGGAATAAAGACAAGCAGCGGGTATCTTTGTCAAAGCACCCTCCCTCTGTCCTGCCGCCGAGACAGGTGCACGGATGGGCAAGAAGGAATTGGTGCCATATTATGCATTGGGATTTCAAAAATCGACGCCCATCTCAACGTCCTCGTCGGCCACGGCCAGCTTCTCGTCGCGCGAGACCGAGTTCTGCAGCTCTCGCCGGATCTCGGGCGTGATGCCCTCGTGCGACTTGTGCCGCAGGAGGTCGAGGAGGGCCTCCTTCTGGTCGGCTGTCAAGTCCTCCTTGTATCTGCGCGGACAAGGCGGTCGAGCGTGAGCATCCGCGATCAGAGAGCAGCACAACACACGGAAGCGCGATGCAGGAGCACACGCACCTCTGGGCAAATGTGAGCAGCGCCTGGTGCCACAGCACAGGCAGCTCGCGCGGGTCACTTTTGAACCGCAAAAAGTGGAACACCAGGGCATCAACGACCTTGAAGGGCAGCGCGTACTTTTTGTCCAGCAGGATGCGGATGAACAGGCTGTTGGGACCGGTGTAGTCCATCTCTGCGATCTTGAGCAGCGCGGCGGCCGAGTGCAAGCCCGGGACCGACACCTTGATGAGCACGCTGCCAATGATGGCGGCCTCGCGCAGGGTACATGTGCCCGACTCGCAGATGGGCAGCAGGAAGCCCTTGAAGAAGGCGCCGGGCTTGTAGAGCGCCTTTTTGAGCGCCATGTAGAGGTGGTAGTTGAGCTTCTTGGTTTCCTGGATCTCGTCGCGCACGCGGTCGACGAGGATGAGGTTGAAGAACCTGCGTGGACGGAGAGGCGTCAGCTGCGATGCGCGCGCGCAGGCAGTGGGTGGCGCCGTGCATGCGCGGGTCACCTCTGCGCCATCTTTGCCTTGAGGTTGGAGACAAAGATGCGTGTTGCCTGGTACACGGCGTGCGGGGTCCAGCTGTCCGGGCGAGTGATGAACAAGACCTCCTCCCAGTCGCGCAGGGTCGGGATGATCTTGAAGGGCTTGGGCAGCGGGCCAGAGCGGTACCGGCTCAGCAGGATGCCGACCCTGTTGCGAGGAGGAGAGCGTCGTCAGCATGCGGCTCGGCAACACACGAGTCGCACTCGAGCCACCGACTTTGTGTAGACCTCGACCACTTTGGGGTTGAGGCCTGGCGTCTCGCTGGCAGCGCCGCCAGCAGAAACCGCGCCAGACTCGTTGGCGGCCTGGATCTTGCTCATGATAAGGTCGGACAGGTTGACCTGCTTCTTGGGCTCCTTGTTCATGAACTTTTCGATCAGTTGCTGGTCGCCGGCGTCGATGTTCTGAGGGTGGCGGGCGGGCGAGAGTCAGCATGACGGTCAACGGTGTGTGCGAGCCGGGACGTTATAGTCTGATGCGCACGCACCATGCCCGAGTCGTCAATCTCAAACTCCTCGTAGTCGCCGTCGAGGTCGCCGTCGTCGTCGTCGTCGGGGACGGGGCCGTCCTCGTCGTCGTCGTCGTCGTCGTCGTCGTCCGAGTCGCGGGCCATGCGGCGACGCTGCTCCTTGATCGCGGCGTATTTGGATTTCCTGAGCACATGAGGCGACGGGCGTCAGCAGCCGTCGCATAGCAGCACCGAGGCATCGTCGAGTTGCCGGGTCGTCGAGTTGCCGGGTCGTCGGGTCGTCGAGTCGCAGCGGATGGAGGCCGACACTTTTTTTTTGTTGCCGCGGGCGGCGGGCAGATGCGTGCACGGCGGCGGGCACGCAGCGGGCGACGCACCTCTGGGCAGCAGGCGCATGCGCGCCGCCGGCGGCGGCCTCGCCGCGCAGCTCGTCCTGCTGCTCGCGCACCATATCGAGGATGCGGCGCGAGGTCTTGAGGTCGATGGCGGGCGCATCGGCGGCGCCGCCATCGGCGTCGCCGGCGGCGGCGCCTCGGGCAAGGCGCAGGTGTGCCAGCGCATCATGGAGACGCTCGCCGCCTCGGGCGCAGTGGCCGGCGACCGCCGCCGCGTCAGCTACATCAGGTGTGCCTGCCGCCGCGGCCCCGCCCGCCGCGTGCCGCCGTGCCCGCCGTGTCCGGGAGGCGCGGCGCTGTTGCCGGCAACCGGCGACTGCCGAGCATGCTGCTGACCCGCTGCCCCCTCCTCCCCACGCCGCCACGGCCTGTGCATCCGCACGGCCCCCCCCCCGCTGCGCCGCGCGCGGCCTGGGCGGCACGCAGGCTCGAGGACTTCTACCTGCCGCTGGGCGACGACGACGTGCGCCGCGCCGACGCAGGCGAGTACAACTTTGACCATCCCGAGGCGCTCGACCTGGATCTGTTCCTGGCGTGCCTGCAGAGCCTGTCCGACGGCAAGCCCGCCAGCATCCCGCGCTACGACTTCCAGAAGAAGCGCCGCCTGCCCGAGTCGGTGCTGATCGACCCCGCGCCGGACGTCGTGGTCGTGTCGGGCATCCTGATCCTGTACGAGCGCGAGATCCGCGAGCTGATCGACCTCAAGGTCTTTGTCGACGTCGACAGCGACGTGCGGCTGGCGCGCCAGGTCATCCGCGACACCGAGGAGCGCTACCGCATGTCGCTCGACCAGGTGCTCCAGCGGTACGTCAAGTTTGTGAAGCCGTCGTTCGAGGAGTTTATCCTGCCGGTGAGCCAGACGCCAATGCCAGCCGATCAACCGTCCAGAGAAGTGCTGACGGACGATGGCGGCCTCGCTTGCTGCGGCGGCTGTGTGCAGACCAAGAAGTTCGCCGACGTGGTCATCCCGCGCGGCGAGACCAACACGGTTGCCGTCGAGCTTCTGACCGAGCACATTGTCGACATCCTGCGCGACCGCGGCGAGCTGACGCCGGACGGCGTGCAGGGCGTGCTGCGCTCGGCCGCAGAGTCGGGCGGCATCATTGCTGCTGCCCAGACATCCGAGTTTGCGCCGATCCCGCAATAGATCCGCGAGTTCTGTTGCTCGGCTTGCGTGTGCCGCCCTGCTCCCCACGCTCGCTGCATGCACAACACCGCCCCGCTCCCGCACACGAGGCATCGGCGATGCAGATCGCTCCTGCTTTGATTGCTGTTCATTCTGAGAAGGCGGCACATGCTCGCCCACATCACAGAAAGGCTGCGCGGTTCTGGGCAAAGAACTGCGCAACCGTGCGCGG
>JADGIZ010000447.1:0-13481 GCA_027604665.1 Polyrhizophydium stewartii | reverse complement strand
GGCCGCCGCAGTGCCGGCCGTGCCAGCGCCGCCGCCGCCCGCCGCCGCCGACGCCGCGTCGCACTCGGCGCTGCGGCTGCCCGCCGGCGAGAGCGACGTGCGGGCGTACGCCGCGCGGCTCAAGGCCTTTGTGGACCGCCACGGCTGGCTGGCCGACTTCTTTGCCGTCGACTTCATCACCGCCGACTACTGGCACGCCGTCTTCCCCGCCGACTGGCGCGTGCTCGAGCGCGAGCCGCTGCCGACACTGTGTCGCACCGTCGCCTCGGGCCACGTCGAGGTGCGCCGGAGTCGGGACACCCCCGTGCACCGCATTCCTCGCTGACGCGCGCCGCCGCCGCTGCCAGGATGCCTGGCCCAACTCGCTCAAGGAGTTTGTGCGCGGCGCCGCGGGCCTGGCGCTGCCGCGCTCGCCCGTCGGCGGCGTGCTGGCGTCGCTGTGCTCAGGTGCGTCGCAGGTGGCTGGATGACGCCGACGCGACCCGGCTCGGCGGCACCCCCTGCCGCTGACGCGGCCTGCTGCTGCTGCTGCTGCTGCTGCTGCTGCTGCTGCTGCTGCTGCTGCTGCTGCCGCCGCCGCCGACACTGCAGGCGCCCGCCTCGACAAGGACGTTGCCGTGGGCATGAACGTCAAGAAGCGGCACGAGGTCGCCGCGACCGCCGCGCTCGTCGCGCGCATCGCCGCCGCCACGGGCGCCTCGCATGTGCTGGATCTGGGCGCCGGGCAGGGCTATCTCTCGTCCGCGCTGGCATTCCAGTACGGCCTGCACATCTACGCCGTCGACCAGGCTCAGGCCCAGGTCACGGGCGGCGTGCGCCGCGCAGACGGCATCCGCAAGATGCTCGACTTCCGCGGCGTGCCGGTCACGGGCAGCCTCACGTTCATCCACGACCGCATTGCCGTGCGTCGCCCCGTGCCCTCGCCGGCGGCGTCGCCACGCCCGCTTTCCCACGCCCGCAAGAGCTTCATCTCGTCCGCACCAGCGCTGTCTTCTGCGTCAGATCCAGCCTGCGACTCCTATCCCATGTTCGCCGAGATCATTGCAGACATTCTCGACGAGTACCCCGATGCCCGCCGCTCAACGGGCTGGATTGTGTGCGGCCTGCACACCTGTGGCGACCTCGCCTCCACAATGGTCCGCACCTTCGCCAGCGAGTGTGCAGACGGTGCTCAGCAAGTTCCCGCCGATGCCCAGGTCAAGGCGCTCGTCAACCTGGGCTGCTGCTACCAGATCCTGACCGAGCATGGTGCGGGCGAGCGGCATGTTCATGCTCTGTTGTCGCCTGCGTGCTCACGACTCTATCGACACGCATGCCTGCACAGAGCCCGGATATACAGACAGCTCGCTGCCCGTCGGATTCCCCATGTCCAGCCTCTACAAGTCGCTCGACTGCCACCTGGGCTTGCACGCGCGCATGGTCGCATGGTGCGCGGTTCGCACTGCGCGGCTGCACGCCGCGTGGGCATGAAAGTACCGTCTCTAACCGCCGGCAACTGCAGCCAAGCCTCGAGCAGGTGGTCCGACGCATCGCCGGCTGCAACCCAGCTGTCGATCAAGAAGCTTTTCTTCCGCTCCGTGTTGCAAAAGATCATCGAAGACCACAACATTACCACAAGCGTGCGTGCACACGCACGGCCCACGCCGCCGAGCGCAGCGGCGCAACAAGGCAGCAGCGATTCCGCAGCACCGCGGCGCTCGTCGTCGGTGTCGCGCCGTGGTAGCCGCAGCAGCACCTACAGCACCACCAACACAACGGCGCTCAAGGCCACATCGCAGGGCGAGGTCGCGATCCGCACGCTGCCAGCAAGCTGCCTTGCCACGCCACAGACGTACGTGCGCGCCGCGCTCGAGCGGCTCGGCGCGCGCGGACCGAGCTTCCATGCCCATGCCTCGCACCCGCCGCCCTCTCCGCCGCCCGAGGCCCTCATTGGCGACGGCACCGTGCTCGCCTATTTTGAGTGGCACCACGATGCGTTTGCGCAGATTGCCGCCGTGTGGAGCATGCGCACCATCCTGGCCGACGTCATCGAGAGCTTGATCCTCGTTGACAGATACATCTACTTGCTCGAGTCGCTCAGGGGCGGCTCGGTCTTTCTCGCCCCGCTCGTCGATCCGGCCGTCAGTCCGCGGAACATGGCGCTGGTTGCCATCCGCGGCGTAGTCGACGGGCTCGTGGGCGTCGATGCGGCCGACGATCATGAGCGTCCCCATTTCGATCTCTTGCCGCACGGCACGCAGGACGCGACAGACGACGATGGTGACGGCGGCAATGGCAGTCTTGCAGGCTGCCAGTTTCAGTGCTTTTCTCTGGACCTTAGTGCCCAGCAATGTGAAGAATAAACCCAACATTCCGCTTCTCAACAGACTTGTGGTGCTTGGGGTGGGGGTTGCTCTTTTTATTATCATTCCCAGCTTCTTCGCTCCGCTCCTAAACCCCATCGAAGAGAGTGCCCCAAACAAAAGCACACAGAGGACAAGTGGGCACAGGGGCAGAGGGGCGAGGATCGAGGGCCAGGGCCAGGGCATGGGTGGCTTTTGTGTGCATCGCGCTCGCGGTGGGTGGCTGCGCTTGCGCAAGTATATCGACTGCGGTGATACTGGTGGTGCTGTTGCTGATGATTGGCGGGTGAGAGAGCGCCGTGTTAAGAGATGCCGTCGCCAGTGATGACAATGACCATGGCGATAATGATGGTGTTATGGGTTGCCTTTGCTGCTTTGTTGATGCGTTGTTGCTGCTTACGCAGGCGCTTGCGACGCTGGTGCTGTGGACGTTGACGGTGTGTGTTTGGAAGTACGGGGTCGTGTGGGAGAGCTGAGACCAGTCCATGAGGCGGCAGGCGTCGGCAGCCCCAGCGCACGAGCTTGTGAGAAAGAGATGTAGAGAGAGTGCGCTGGAGAGTGGAGGGCGATGCGATTGTATATGTGCTCACGAGCAGGCATGTATGTGTGAGAAAGAGAGATATGGGAGGGGGATCGAGACGCGTTTGTTGAGTAGCGAGGATGAAATGTGGGACCAGGATTCGGCAATCCAGCACGCACAACAGCGCCAATCCATCCATCGATCCATCCGTCCATGATCCACAAGTAACTAGAACAACAATAATGGGCGACAGCAGGGTTTGGGGAACGCTGGGCAGAGGAATGGAGCCGAGGGAGTCGGAAGAGAGCGCTTGGCCGCAACAGAGATCGTCCGCCCAGTGATCCACAAGCTCGCGTCGTGCTTGATCATCACCGGAACCGGCTGGATTTGGCGACCGGCACGGCAACCTCATCATCGTTGTCGCCCTCGTCGCCGGCATCATACGCCTGCGACCATGCAAGCACCCGCTCTCGCTCGGCCTGGATCGCCGCGAGATCGCGCGCAGCCTGCGCCTCGTCCTCTTCATCGTCGTCATCGTCATCCTCGTGACTGCGACCGCTCGCCGGCATGCCGGCCAGCCTCGTGCTGTCGCGCCGCTTGCTTGGCGTCGGCGTCGCCGAGTCGTCGTGCTGCGAGGCCAGAACGCGCGAGCCAAGCGGCCGTGCGTTGCGCGGCGTGACAGACCGTCGGTGCGCATGGCTCTGCTTGTGCAAGTCGTCGAACCGGTCGTACTCTTCTCCGGCGCTTGGGCTCTCATACGGCTCTGGGGAGCTGGCAAATTGGAACGACGCCCGCGGCGGTGCCAGCGGCATCGGCGCCGTGGCATCGGGTCCCGCCGTGACGCTGTTGCTCGACTCGCGCCGCACAATCTGGATGCGGTCGAGCGTGTCGCGCGGCGGCGACGGGATCACCTCGCCGCCCAGATCCTCGGGGCCGCCGTACGATGCAAACGCTTCGTGCGGGATGTACGCAAACGGATCCGGAACAGATGCAGCGGCGGCAGTTGCGGCACCGGCGGCGGTTGCGGCAGCAGCAGCAGCAGCGGCGGCGAAGGACGTGCGTGGAAGGCTGGCGCCGGCGGGTGAGAAGCCAGGCACCGCCGAGGTGTGTGCGCTCATCGACCTCGACAGCGACAGCGACGAGCGCACGGGCACGGCGTCCTCGTCCCACGGCCGCGACCGATCGAGGGTTAGACGAGCAAGTGGCGTTTCGGCGTGCTCGCCGTCGCCCCAGCGTACCCAAGCGGGCGACGTGGCGAGTTGCCGCGGCTCCTCGGATCCGGCCGCGGCAGGAGTAGGCACCGAGCGTGCACTCGCGGCGATCGCGATGGGCGCCGACGGAGACGGTGCACCGACGCCTTCGAGCGACGGACGCACGCGCTGCTGCGCGGCCCCAGCGGGCAGCGGCGGCACGGGCGGCACGGGAGAGGTGACGCTAGACCTGATCGATCGCCTACTCGACGTCGATATGCGCGACTCTGGATGCTGCAAGGGCTGCTGGTACTGCTGCGGCGATCCAGGCACGACGGCAGCGGCAGGCTGGGACGGGTTCAGATCCGCGTGAGACGCATTCCTCGACGTCGGCGATGCGGCAGGCGACGTGCCGTCCGGGCCGACGCTGGGCATGCTGAGCGTGCGGCGCCGGAACGAGAGCCCCGCAGCGAGGTTGTGGAAAGAGTTGGAGATCTTGCGGATGCGGTTGCGGATGCGGTCCATGACGGTCAGGGCCTTGCTCACGTCCTCTTCGGATGCAAACAGGCGCTCGGCATATTGGAACGACGGATCCGTCTGCTCAAACCACGCCACGCGCTCCGCAGGCGTCATGTCGGCCGTGAGCCACGGGTGACTCTGGAGCACATCCGCAGAGTCCGAGTCAGCACGCCGGGCCGCCGCCGCCAACAAGCAACGTCGCGAGCATCGATCAGCAATCGGCCTTTCCTTACCTTGATCTCTTCGAGCGTTGCGCGCTTGGTGGGCTCTTTCTCGAGCAGCCGCAGAAACAGGTCGCGCAGGTTGTCGTCGATTGGCGGCTCTTCGGGGAACACGACCGGCTGCTTGATGATGACATTGAAGAGCTCAAATTCGGTGTCGGCGATAAAGGGCACGCGGCCAAAGACAAAGCAGAACAGCGTGACGCCCATGGCCCAGATATCGATGGGAGCGCCAATCGGCGGGGCGTCCGACCCTGCGCCGGTATCCGAGCCGTTCTGTGCGTCCACAATCACGACCCGCGGCGCAGCGCCGCCCGACGCTGCAGCGATGCTGGCCGCAAACGACCCGCTGCGCCGGATGCTGCTGCTGAACGACGGCCGGCTCGTCGGGCCATGTATCGGTCGGGCTGGGTCCTTGCGAGCGAGCGACTGCGCAGAGTGCATCGAGTGCAGCGAGTGCATCGAATGCATCGAATGCGCCGGGGCCACCACGCGAACGGGACTGCCGCCAGGGGCTCTCTCGCCGACTGCGTCTTCCCGCACGCCCTCGAGCTGCATCGACAGCCGATGATCCGCTGCGGCCGAAAGGGGCGTCGTGGGCGTCGTGGGCGTCGTTGCCTGGCTTCCGGAATGCGCGCCGCTTGCAGAAACCGCCGCGGCGAGGGCGGCCGCGTTGGCACTAACCAAGCTCGCGGAGCGAGTCGATGCAGCAAGGCGGAGTGACGACGACGACGGCCGCGGCAGCTGCAGCTGCTGCTGTTGTTGCTGCGGCGGATGCGGCGGATGCGGCGGATGCGATGCGTGCAGATGCGTGTGCGCAGCGTCGGCAGGTCCTGTGTCCTGATCGGCCTGACTTGTGGGATGCGCCGAGCTGCCTGATGCTGCCGAGAGCGAAGCGCCCGATGCGTGCTTGACGGGCAGATGCACAAAGCCGCGCAAGCGGTCATGCGAGGACGAGGCGACAGACCGGCCGTCCGTTGGCGACGGCAGCATGGTGCCAGACATGCGCGGCTGCAGCGCAGGCGACGGCAACGGCGCGGGGAGAGGCGACGGCGCGGCAGACGACACCGAGAGCGGCGCCTCGGTCGCAAAAGACCGCGACAGATCAAGCGACTCGTCGAGCTCATCGAGGCTGGGCACGCCCTGTCCGGCTATGGGCACAGGCGCGGCCGCCGGAAACCCGCCGAGCGCGTGGGCCCGCGATGCCTGGATCTGCTGCACGCGCGCGCTGATGGACGAGATGGACGCCATGAGCTCCTCGTCGCCCATGCCACAGAGTTCTGGCGCGAAAAAGGCCGGCGATCCGGCCGTCTTGGCGAGCTCGAGCTCGTCCGTTTCCTCGGGCAGGCCGTCCATGCTTGCGCGGGGTGCCGCCTCCTCGTCGTCGTTGGTCGTTTCGCCCATGTCGTCGAGCAGCGCGCTGTCGCTGAGCACACCAGACGCGATGCGGTCAGCCGGGTCATCGCGCGAGTGCGGCCGCGAGAACGACGCCCTGGACCGGTCGCGCCGGTGCCTGTCACGCAGGCGCGAGATGTCGTTCCTCGTGTCCGTGCCGCTTCCAGCGGTCGCTGCGCCGCCACCCATGTGCACTCGCGGCCGCCGCTTGCGCCTGCGGCCGACAAACACCGAGACGCCAAAGTCGGATATCTTGACGCGGTGATCCGCCGTCCACAGCAAGTTGGCGGGTTTGATGTCGCGGTGCACAATGCCCTGGTAGTGCAGGTACTGCACGCCGCACACAACATCGCGGAAGATGGCGCGCGTCTCGTCGATCGAGAGCACGGGCCGCGGCGGGTCCGAGCTGTCGTGCCAGGTGATCTCGCCGCCCTCGAGGTACTCGAGAACGAGATAGATCTTGTCCGAGTGCGGGTCGTCAATGACCTCGTGCAGCCGCACAACATGAGGATGCGCGCACTTTTTCAGAATCGCAATCTCGCGCTTGATCTTCTCGAGCTGCGGGTTGGGCGGCTCCTGGCCGCCCTCTGCCGCGGCGCGCGCAGCGGCCGAGAGCTTGCTTTGGAAACGCCGCTTGGCGTTCTTCTCAACGATCTTAATCGCCCACTTTTCGTTGGTTTCTGTGTCGATGCAGAGCTTGACCTTGCCGTGCACGCCGCGGCCAATCTCGCGGATGACCATGTAGTTGTTGATCATCTTGTTGCCCGTCTGGGGGTCGTAGTCGCGCACCATCTGGAAGGTCTCGCGCACGGGCTCTGCGAGCAGTGGGTTGGATGTGCGGCGCGAGCCAGCGCGGTTCGGCGTCCCCGTGCCACTTGCGGATGGAGTGAGCGTCGCGGCGGCCGTTGCGAGGCTGATGGACGAGAAGCCTCGCGGCGCAGTTTGAGCCGTCGGCGACGACAGCGTCGTGCGTCGCAGAAGCGATCCATGCGACGTTGAGCCAATCGAGAGCGTGGCTGACGTCTGCTTGTGCAGGCTGGGTTGTCCAGACGAAGTGCCGCTGCGGTGGTCGTCGGCAAAATGCATGTCCGAGTTGGAGCGGCGGGTGATGGCGTAGCTGAACGACTTGCGTCCAGATCCAGCGAGCGAGAGCGACATGCTGGTGCGCGAGGGCGACTGGGGCTCAGGGCCGTCCCTGGCAAGATGCGGGTGCAGAAGCTGCTGCTGCTGATACTGCTGCTGTTGTTGCTGCTGTTGTTGTTGCCGCTGCTGCTGCTGCTGCGTCTGCTGCATCTTGGAGTAGTGCTGGTGGAAGAAGGACGACGCTGGGAGAGAGCGCGAGAGCGGACTGCGTTGCTCGTCGACGCTGTCCTTTGGCTGGAGCCCCTCGCCGTCCGCAGAGCCGGTCGATCCTTTGCGGCGCGACATGGGGATGCCGATCCGAAACGAGCCCTTGGGCCTGGACCGGGTCGGCGTCAACGGCGGCGCGGGGGACGCAGCCGGTTGGGCGGCAGAGGGCGGGGCCGCCGGGGCAGGCTTGCTCGCCATGGCGTCGAGCGGCATCCCGGACGGTGCTGGCATTGTCGTCGGCGAGAGAGGAGAGAGCGGCGAGATGGCCGGAAGCGGGATCGCTGGCGCGGCGGACGCCACGACAGACGCATGATGCTGGTGGGATCTTGAGAACAGCCCGTGACGAGCAGGCGGTTGGGGCGTCGCAGCGGCGGCGGGCGGCTGCTGCAGCGGCAGGGATCCTGCGGATGCCGACGCCAAGGCCGGCGCAGATGCCGCGGCCGGTGCCTGGGAGTGCAGCGGCAGCGAGTCAAGCTCGGACGACTGCGGTCCAGTACCGTGGAGGGGCACGAGGGGCGGTGGCGTTGTGCCGAGGTCCTGCTCATGCGAGTCGATGTCGCTGAAGCCGAGCGGCAGGTGCGAGTGCGGCCGCTGCGGGAGGGCTTGGCCGGTCTGGGCCATCGCGCCGACAGAGAGCAGCGGCATCGAGATGGTCGCCGCGGGCAGGCCGCCGACCCTGCGGTCCTGGATGGACGACGACCTGCGCAGAAGGGGAGTCAGCTTCCTAGGAGCTTCGGGGGCGAGAGCCGCCCGGCCAGCCCGGCCAGCGGGCCGCTGAGGGCTGGCGGGCGGTGGGGCGTTGCTGCCGCGAGGCGCAGATCGACGGGCTCATGCCGGGCGAGGCGGAGCACCGCGGGGCTGGTTGAGGATGACGGGACGGGCCGGTTGTGGGCGGTAGAGCGCCAGGGCAGGGGCGGTGGCCCACCTTGGCAGGATCTGGATGGGGGCGGGCGGCCTGGCAGCGGCCGCAGCCGAGGCCGCCACGGCGTGCGGCGCCGAGTCGCTCGCGCCGTGGACCAGGAGCGGCGCAGCGGCCGCCGCTGCCTCGGCTTGCCACTGCGAGCCTGCGGCGTGCTGTGGCAGCGAGACGGCAGGCGGCGGCGTGGCGGCAGCGGCAGCGGCGGCAGCGGCGGCGGCAGCCTGGCGGGACCGGCGGGACATGAAGAACGAGAAGCCCGAGCGCTGCGGCTTGGCAGGCGGCGGCGCCGCCGCCGCGTGAGCCACGGCGGCAGGTGCGGCGGCGGCCGTGGCTCCGTCCGCGCCTTGCCGAGCGAGACCCGCACCCGCGCCGGCCGCCAGTAGCGGCGGCACGAGCCGCGGCGGCGCCGAGCGCCGCAAACCGTCGCCGGGCATGTGGGTGGTGGCGGCAAAGAAAAGTGCGACTCTTGGCGCGACCTTCACAATGTTCGGAGCCTGTGCCGTCCGTGGCCAGCGCAGCGCAGCGGCTGCCGATGCAGGCTGTCCGATTGCCAACCACTTCTACCGCTCACTGCACTGCTGGTTTTATTTGTGTTTTTGTGTCGATGGGGTCTGTGGCGCAGATGCAGCGAGATCGTGGTGGTAGAGAGGAAATGCTGTCCAAGATTCAGTTGGACGCATAGGCGCCTTGGCCGTGCTACTTGGCCTTGGCCGAGGAGGGCTTCCAGTCCGACTTGGGGTTGCTCTTGGCAAAGTTGATGAGCGCAGCAGGCGACACATATCCGGACAAGTTGTTGTAGTAGTCGATGACATGCTTGGCGCGAACCTCGACGGCGCGGGCAATTGCCGGGTCGATGCCGTTCATGCGCAGGAACTCGTCCGACACGGCCTCAGGGTGGCGCAGCTTGTACAGATTCGAGCGATCGGTGATGGCCGGCGCGGCGACTTTGACGTACGATGCCGGCACATACGTGGTCTCGTTGTGGGACACGGGCCGCGTGAGCACCTCGGGCATCGGCGACTCGGTTGGCATTGCAATGGTGCCACTGACGCTGGCCGTGGCCGTGGCCGTGGCCGTGGCAGCGGGCTGGCTGGCGGCAGCCTCGCTGGCGGCAGCCTCGCTGGAGGCAGGAGCAGCCGAGACCGAGGCAGGAGCAGCCGAGACCGAGGCAAGAGCAGATTCGCTCTCGAGCTCTCGCTTGCCTTTGGCGGGAGCCACCTGCAGCAGGCCCGACTTTGGCAGCGCATTGGGAAGCAGCTGCTGCAGGGCGTTGTTGAACCACTGGGCCTGCGACGAGGCGGGCGACGGCGATGGCGAAGTCGTAGCCGTTCCGCTGGCCGTGCCGGACTGCGACGGCGACGACGAGCACACGGGCTTAAAGCCCTGCGAGTCGGACTTGCTCGACGAGTACGTGTAGCAGAAGAAGCCCGACGTGGTGCTGAACGCCGAGGCCACGGTGGCGCCGAACGGCTGGAGGATGTCGCTGGACGACGCCCTGCCGTCAACGTAGTTGTTGGCGTTCTCCGGGCAGGCGTTCTGCCAGCGCCACCACGTGCGGTCGATCATGGAGTGGTGGATGAAGAAGTACGGGTCGTTGGCCGACGCCATGGTGGTGAACGGCGCGTTGGTGCCGTCTGGGCAGACGCCGCCGCCGCTGGTGTGCACGACGCCGTGCGGGCCCGATTCGAGCGAGTTGCGCATGTCGCCGTACGTCTTGGACACGCTCAGGAAGTTGTTGACGGCCGAAGGCGGCCACAGCGTCGTCCACCTGGAGCAGCGCACGAGGCAATCGCTCGTGTACGGATACGACACGGACCAGTCCTTGGCGACACCCGAGTCGACGCAGTGGTCCGAGCTGCGGCCTGTGCCGCCAAAGTACTGCATGATCTCGGACGCGGTCGGGTTCTGCGAGTCCAGCGTCCAGTCCCAGTAGGGCACCGTGAGCGCCGAGTTGCCCGTGACGGAGCGCAGGGCGTTCTCGTAGTTCTGCACAAAGTAGCGGTGCCACGGCAGGAAGGCGGGCTGGCGGCAGTCGACGGCGGCGGGTCAGAGCGCTGTGGCGCGAGCGGCATCTCCCGGGCTGTGCGCTTCAGGGTGGGGCGAGGCGCCGCAGAGCTGCGGCAGGCGACATCTGCCGCTCACGGGGCGACGGTGGCGGCAGAGAGGGCGACGGCGGGGGGGGGGCGACAGTGGGCGGGATGGCTGCGGAACGCACCACACCGTGAGCCAGAGGGCTACGGTCCCAGTGCAAGCGAGCGAACTGGTCCAAGTTCCATTGGCTGAGGTCGTTGTCGGGGCCCTTGGGGCGGGCCTTGAGGGCACGCACGGCCGACACATACGCCTGGCGGTCGGCCTCGGACAGCTCGCGGAACTCGCGGCGCACGGCGGGGTTGGCGCACTGGGCGGCGACCTGCGAGACTGCGAGCACGGCGAGCACGAGGGAGGCGGCGAGCTGCATCGGGAGACGGTGTCTTGCCGGGACAGCGGGAAAGTTGCCGGCCGCAGGAGGGGCAAGCCCTTTGGCCGGTGGCGCCCGGCAGAGTGTGCCGTGA
Organism: Polyrhizophydium stewartii; assembly: GCA_027604665.1. Lineage (NCBI taxonomy): Eukaryota > Fungi > Chytridiomycota > Chytridiomycetes > Rhizophydiales > Polyrhizophydium > Polyrhizophydium stewartii. The sequence goes on along the minus strand of JADGIZ010000447.1, from coordinate 2,473 downwards.
ATCAATGCCGCTTTTGGCAAACTCGGGTCCCACAGCACACAGGCAAAAGTGAGATGTGTATTGAAGTGGAGTTGGCCCGCCCCACTGCGGCGGGGGCGGGGGCGCTGCTGAATAAGTGACAAGCGGGGGCTGGTTGCGGGGGGGGGGGTGATCACAGGCGGCGGCGCGACTTGACGCCCGCGCGGGTCTTGGCAAAGGCCTTCTTGGCCGCACCCGTCGGAGCCCACCGCGCGCGCTGGTTGTGCGACGTAAAGTGCGTGAGGGCCGCCTTGGACACATAGTCCTTTTTGTTGTTGTACTTGTCGACAACGTGCATGGCCAGCACCTCGTACTGGCGCACCGTGTCCTCGTCGAGACCGTTCATCTTGATCCAGTCGGACGAGACTCGAGCCGGGTGGCGGATGTGCACCAGGTCCGACAAGTCGGCTGCCTTGGGGGCCACGACCGCGAGGTTGGCCGCCCGCACGTACTCGCGCGGCATCGGCGCGGGCTTGGGGATCCAGTACACCTTGTCGTTGCGGCTGAACGACTGCGTCTTATTGGCAGCCACGCCAAGCTCGACAATGTGCAGCGTCACGGGCACCATCTCGGTCTGGGTCTCGTTCTTGATCGCGTGCGAAGCGACGGGCGACGAGGTTGGCGACGAGACAGGCGAAGCGGTATGCGAAGCGGTATGCGACGCGATGGGCGAAGCGATGGGCGAAGCGATGGGCGAAGCGATGGGCGAAGCAATGGGCGAAGCAATGGGCGAAGCAATGGGCGAAGCAATGGGCGAAGCAATGGGCGAAGCAATGGGCGAAGCAACGGGTGATGCGATGGGCGAAGGCACGGGTGCTTCGGTCGGCCCGTGTGTCACTGACTTGCTTGCCGTCGTAAACGTGGCAGACCTGGTTGCCGACGCCTGGCTCACGGATTTAGACACAACCTCGTTGGTCGGGACAGCAGTGACCGAGACCACTGGCGATGCGACGGGCGAGGGAGACAGAGGGCGGGAAGGCGAGGGCAGCTGAGAAGGCACGGGCGAAGGCACGGGCGAAGCGACCGGCGAAGCGACCGGCGAAGCGACCGGCGAAGCGACCGGCACGTCGGCTGCGTCGCGCCGCTTGACAACAACGGCGGCGTGAGCCGAGTGCTTGGGCACAAGCGCAAGCAGCGCATCGTGGAACCAGTTGGCAGCAGGATCAGCCGTTGCAGTCGCGGTGGCCGAAGCCGAGGCCGAGGCGGTTGCGGACGAGCCGGTCGGCGTCGAAGTCGACGAGACGGGACACTTGACTGACAGCGCGGCGTCGCCCGCAGACGGACCGTATGTGTAGCACAGCGGCGAGCCGCTGGTGGTCGAGAGTGCGATCGACGGCGGCACGTTGAAGGGCGTGAGCAGGGCGTTGACGTCGCCGCCGTACTGCGCGGCATTGACGGGACAGGCGTTCTGCCAGCGCCACCACGTGCGGTCGATCATGGCGTGGTGCACAAAGAAAAGCGGGTCGTTGGTTGAGTACATCTGCGCCATGTCGCCGCAGGGGCCGCCGACCTGCGTGTGCACGATGCCGTGCGGGCCGCCCTCGAGTGCGTTGCGGAAGGCGTTGTAAGTTGTCGAGCTGCTGATCAGACCCGCCATGGACTCTGGCGAGTACAGCGTCGTGAAGTCAAAGCAGCGCGACACGCATGGGGCCAGCGGACGCTCGCTCGTGGTCGGGTACGTCACGGTCCAGCCGGCCGTGACACCGTCGGCGACGCAGTGGTCGCTGGAGCGGCCGTTGCCGCCAAAGTATGCCGAGTCAAACAGATCCGAGCCGGCCGGATTCTGCGAGTCGAGCGACCAGTCCCAGAAGGGCAGGTGCACGCTCGGGTCGACTGACCGCAGCGCGTCTTCGAACCCGTTGATGAACAGGCGGTGCCACGGCAGGAACTCGGGCTGCGGTGCGGGGGACGGCGTGGGAGGGGCGATGAGGCGCAACGCGACGCAGCAGTGACGTCAGCGAGACGAATCGCGAGATCGGCGACGCCATACGAGGGGTCTTTGGCGGTGGACCGCAGCAGAGGCGCACGGCGGGAAGCGGTGGGGGAGCGGGGCGGCGACGCACCCTGCCATGCGCGAAGGGCACATTGTCCCAATGAACATGCACGAACATATCATAGCTCCAGGTTGCAAAGGGGCCGTTGAAGTCGGTCGTGGGCCGGGCCTTGATGGCCTTGACGGCGGCCAGGAACGCCTGGCGCTGGGCCTCGGTCAGGCGGCGCCACTCCTGGCGCACGGCCGGCGCGGTGCAGGCGCCTGACACGGCGGCCGCAAGCAGCGCGGCGAGGGCAACGGCCTTTGCGGGCGACAGCATTGCAAAGGACGACGGGGGCTGTGGTTCGTGGCGACGGGGCGGGCGATTGCGAGTGGCGGAGGCAGGTGCACGGGTGCGAGGTGCTGGCAGGCGAGTGACAGTGCGGCTGCGGCTGTACAGCGGGGCGGTGAACGGGCAGTGGG
>JADGIZ010000446.1:0-13511 GCA_027604665.1 Polyrhizophydium stewartii | reverse complement strand
CACACACACACACACACACACACACTCGGCGTCACCGTGCATCAAAAGCGACAGTCAACCCACCCGAGGAACGCCTCGCGCTCTTGCGAAAGGCTCAGCAGCCCGCGAAACTCCTCGTCGATCTTCTCAATCAGCTTCTCCTCGAGCTGCGCCGTCGTCGTGCAGCAGTAGTCGGCCGTGTTGATCGTCAGGCAAATCACGCGCACGTCTTCGTCCGTCGGCACGCGCTTCTCGTCCCTGGGCACCGAACCAGCACCATCAGCGCCATTCAGTTACGCCGCCACCGCCACCATCACCACCACCACCACCGCAGCAGCAGCAGCAGCACGCACTTTGGAAGCTTGCCAAGTAGAAAGTCGCAGTACTTCTTGAGCCACTTGCCCAGCATCTTGCACAGGTCCAGAAACGGCTTGCGCGTCGACAGCCGCGCGCCATTGACAATCGTCTGGCGGTAGAACAAGAACAGATCCGTCGACGACGTGAGAACGGCTTCTTCGTCCGCAAACGGCGCTTGCGACTTGAACGCCTCAAACTTTTCCGCCAGCGTCCTGCGCCGCCACGTCGCATGTGCGTCAGCCTGCTGCCACGCCGGGATCACAGTTCTATACAAGAGATTGCGGCAAAAGGCGCTCGAGATTCGGACAGCAAAGCGACATCGAGACCCACTTGTCCTCCATCTCAATGTAGTGCCACAGGTGCTGCTCAAAGCATATCGAGATGATCTTGAAGAACTTGGACGTGCTTGGCGCAAGCTCCGAGTCGTCGCGGACAATCTCGGCGGGATCCTATCAGACAACACTCTACTGTCAGGTCCAACCCTCATCCGCAACCCGAATTGCTGCATGCACGCACACACACAACAAACAGCACAGGCACCAAGCAAACCCTTACCCTAATCGTGAATCGCTTGTCCAGCTTGCCCTCAAACTCCATCGTCGTCTGGATCGCTTGCAGCATCACAATCGTGTCCAGGCTGCCGTCCTTTTCGCTCGCCGACAAAACCTCGCTCAAGTCCTTGCGCGTGTCCTCGCAAAACTTGACCGTCAGGCACTCGGACACGCGCCACTCGGGCGGGAACAAACTGGCGTGCTGCTCGTCGTGGGTCTTGAGCGTGCGCTTGAGCCACGCGCACCGCCGCGAAATGTCCTTGAGCCCCGCGACCTCGGGGTTCGTGCGGAAGATGCTGCGGTAGTCCTTGAGCTGCATGTCGCAGTACCAGTCGATCAGCTGGAGCCTGCCGCACATCCGCGCGTGTGGCGAGTGAGATGCCGAATGTAAGCGTCCCGATGCCAGGGTCGTGATGGGATTGAGTGGCACGCTTGACAGGGGAATCCTCACTTGGGCTCTAAGCCGAGCGTCTCGACAACCAGGCATGCGTCGTTGAGGACCTGCGCCTGCATCTTGTACGTGCCGCCCGCAAAGCTCGACTCGAACTCGTTGAAGATGGTGCGTCTGATCTCGCCCTGGAACTGCGCCACGGCATCGCACAGCGCGGCAACCTGCTTGACGTTCTTGTATCCCTTGAAATGGTCGACCAGCTGCAGCGTGACCTGCAGCAGATGCGCCGTCTCGCGATACTGCTTGCGGTTGGCGACGCCGCGCAGCTGCTCGAGCGCCGTGACTGGCACGCCCACGAGCCGCAGCAGAGGCGTCAGCTCCGACTGACAGGCATCAGCTGCCTCAAAGGCAGCAGCTTCGTAAAAACAAACCCGCACCAAACATCTGCAGCCTGCGAAGCACATTGATCGAGTGCGTCAGGTTCTTCTTGGCCTGGTCGAGAGACTTGATGTCGTGCGTGATCTCGAGCACCATCTTCTCGGACTCGGCGGCCTTGCTCTTGATGGTCTTGATGCGAGCCACGAGGTCCTGCTCGTCGGGGGGACCCACAACAACAGCGAGGCTTGCGGGTCAGCCCAGGCGACGCTCGGTTCAGACGTATGCTGCCGGCCTCCCGCCGACCGTCACGGAACATATGCAGACAAACACACACCAAGATGGCCTGCTTCACGTCCTCGAGCTCCTGCTTGGTCTGCTGGCTGGCGTCGGTCTGGTGCCGCACCAGGTCCTTGATGCCCCTGTCGATGAGGCGGATCTGGTGCCGCAGCTTCTCGAGGACCCGGTCGGCCGTGGCGAGCGACTGCTCGCTCGGGAAGATGTGGTTGGCGTACTCGATGCAGTCAAAGTCGCTGCGGTCGAGTGCGTCGCTGTTGTCGAGCACCTTGGCCAGCTGCTTGTCCAGGTCGGCGCTCAGCTCCACAATGTCGTGGCAGCCGTCCTCAAAGTCGGACCCGTCGCCGGGGCCTGAGACGCCGCCGCCGACCCCGGAGCCGCCCCCGCCGCCGCTGCCAAACGGGTGCTTCTGCGGTGTCGCGGTGATGGCCAGCGCCGTCTCGGCCGGCGGCGACGGCGTCCCGCGCGCCGTGCCCGGCAGCGCCGTCCCGACCGTCAGCTTGGGTCCTGTCGGCCGTGTCGCCATGAGCGAGTCAAAGTTCATTCATGACCTCGGCCGCCTTGGCCGCCCAGCGAGCCTGCGCCTCTGCCCCACGCAGCGGCGGCAGCGCCGCGGCCGCACGGGCGATCCCCGCGCCGCACACATGCTGCCACAGCCGCTCGATCTCGTCGTCGCGCAGGGGAAACAGGACGGCCGGGATCCCATCGCACCTGACGCCCACACTGCGAGTCTCGACGACTTGGGTCATGGTCGCCACCGACTCCACGACAGCCGGCGGGCCGGCAGGTGCACGCGATGCCGCGCCAGATCCGGGTTGCGATGTTCCGCTTTGGCCCTGCATCTGCTTGACGACGCAGAACCGCTCAAGGACCGAGATGCACGAGATGAACGTCGTCTCGCGCTCGACCGTCACTCGGAGCCGGCGCGGCATTCCCTGGGCCAGGATAGCGGTCAACGTCCAGCCGAGCATGCGATGCTGCAGGCACTACCACTCACGTCGCTGCGCTGGTACTTTATCCACAGCTGCATGTCCGCTGAGCGCCATATCGACAGACGGCTGCGCGCGATGGAGGCACGAGAGAGATCCATCGACTCCTGCGTGCCCGAGTGTTTGAGCAGCCATGCGCGGTCCAAAAGCAGCCAAGAGCGCACCCCCCACCAAGACAATCTCGTGCGGCGGCTCGTGGGCGACTAGCTCGAGCGCGGCCGAGGTCGGCGTACCTGTCTCCTGCGACCCCCAGACGGCCTCGGATGCCGCCGGCTCGCATCGCGGACGCGCGCCGGGCTCGCGCACCACCAGCGCCAGCGGAGACAGGCTGCAGCGCTCCCACGAGCCGGTCTTCCCTGGGTGCGACCTTTCTGGAAGCGGCTGGCTGCACGCCTCAAACACATCCCCCTGCGTGTGCCGGCCGAGCGAGGCGGTAGCCGCATGGCCGCTGCGGCTGACGATGCACTTTGACACGGCGAAGCGATGCACAGACATTGTCCTCCTGGCGTCTCTCACGGAAAGTGTCCTCCACCACCTTCATTTCCCCTCGGCAACATACACGCCCGTCCAATCAGGCGGCGGGGGCGCCTCGATATAATGCTCGCAGCGCGACAGCAGCACCTTGGACGGCCCATCGCCGCAAATCTCGATCGCGGTGCGGAACAGATCCGCCGCGTCCTTGAAGTTGCGCTGCTTGTACAGCTCGTACCCGCTCGCGTACAGCTCGACAGCCTTGCTCGCCTCGTGCGAGAGCTCGTCGCCTTTGCGGCCAAGCAGCTCGTACATGCGCACGCTCGATTTCTTGCCCGTGACCACGACAGACTCGACCTCGCGCGTGATGAAGGCGTCGCCCGTCTCCATGAGCGTGAACTCGGTCACGAGGATCATGATGCCGTAGAACTTGGTCAGGCCCTCGGTGCGCGAGGCCAGGTTCACTGCGTCACCGATGCAGCTGAACTCCATGCGCTTGGACGAGCCAATGTTGCCCGACAGCACCTGTCAACACGCCGCGAGGTTTGAGCGTGCGTCAGCCGATTCAGCCTTCTCTTGACACCGCTTCGCGGCTTGCACTTGCACAAGCATGCCTCACCATGCCCGTGTTGACGCCGATGCCGATCTTGATGGTCTGCTTGCCCGCGGCGGCCCGGATGCGGTTGAAGACGGCCAAGCTCTCGCGCATGCGCAGTGCGGCGTTGCACGCGTGCACCGCATCCTCGGGACTTGCAAACGGCACGCCAAAGACGGCCATGACGGCGTCACCTGCGCATAACCTCGTCAGCAGCCACAGACATGCGTCGCGTAAGCAAGCAGCACCCACCAATGAACTTGTCGAGGATGCCCTGCTCGTCCGTGATGGCGTTGACGGCGTCGGTGAAGTGCTGGTTGAGCATCTCGACAACGTCCGTCGGCTCCATGCCCTCGGAAAGCGTGGTGAACGAGCGAATATCGCTGAACAAGATCGAGACTTTCTTACGCTTGCCGCCGAGCTGGCCGTCGTCCTCCATGACCTGCTTGGCGAGCGCGGGAGACATGTACCGCCCGAGCGTCATGACGGCGCGCTTCTCGGACGAGATGTCGTCGAGCACCATCACAACGCCCTTGCTGCCAATCAGCGGCATGATCTGGTAATTCACAATCAGCGTGCCGCTCTCGCCCTTGATCTCGTAGTCGGACGAGTAGATGGACTGCCCGTCCTCGAACACGCGCTTGATGTCGTTGACAATGTGCTGGTTCTCGGGCGGGAACCACCGGTCGCACGAGTTCTCGCGCATAAACTGCTCGGTCTTGCCCAGCGCGTTCATGAGCCACGGCCGGTTGAGCGTGTGCTGCCAAGACAAGACAGGGAGATGGTCAGACTTTGGTCCGGCGGCAGGTGTATGCGGCATGGCATGGCGTGCCGCACCAGTTTCATCGACTCGGTCAGCGTCAGCACGCAACTTGTGATGGAGCTCAAGATGCTCTGCAGGTAGATGCGCATATCCTCGGTCTTTTTGAACAGCTGCGACTTCTCAATCGCGACAGCGGCTGGCGTGCGTCCATGTCAGCCATTTCCCGCGCGCGCGCGCATAGCTGCGAGCGAATGATTCGCCAACAAGCAAGCACCTTGCGCAGAAAAGGAGCTCAGGATCATCTCGTCTTCGGACGTAAACGCGCCAGACTTTTTGTTGATCATTTGCGTGACACCGATGCACTCGCCGTGAATGTTTTTGATCGGCATGCACAGGATGTTGCGTGTGCGGTACCCGGTCTGCCGATCGACTGCCGGGTTGAACCTGCCATATCGCCGGACGCCCCCGTCAGCCACCGTAAACCAAAACAAGAGGCCAGCCACCCGGGCGAGGCCCGCATACCGCGAGTCCGAGTAAGCGTCCGGGATGTTGATAGGCTCGCCGGACATAAAGACAGCACCGGCAATGCCAGCATTGCGCGGGATGCGGATCTCCTGGAACGAGTCGCGGCCTTGGATTGGAGCGCGCAGCTGCTCGCGCTCGCTGTCGTGCAAGAACAGCGTGCATCGGTCGGCAGACAGCAGCTGCTTGGCTGACTCCATGATGCGGTTGATCAGCACGTCGATTTCGAGGATCGAGCTGAGCGACCGCGTCGTCTCGAGCAAGACCTCGACCTTCTTTTGCGTGTTGAGCATCGTCTCGTACATCTTTGCGTTGACCATGATCGTGCCCGCGGTCATGCTGATGGTCTTGAGCAGGTACTCGTCCGGATGCGTGAAGCTCTGCTTCTCGTCGTTGGGGCCGATCTTGTTGACCAGCTCGATGATACCGAGCACTGTACCGTCCATTGTGCAGATGGGCGTGCAGATTATCGAGTAGGCCTGTCCACGGCCCCCGCGGTAGTCGATCTCATCGTGGTATTTCGGGAACGTCAGCGGGTCGCGGATGTTGATGAGCTCGCCGAGCGCCGCCGCGTGTCCCGCGATGCCGTGGCCGGGCGGGAACCGCACGGCACCCATGATCTCGCGCTCGCGTGCAGCTGAGTCCGACATCCCGACCTCGTACGCGACAAGCTCGCCCGTCTGCTGGTCGACCAGGTACAGCAGCACAATCTCGCAGTGGATCATGCGGTCAATGTCTTCCAGGATCTTCTCGAGCGCGCTGTCGAGACTCAAATCAAGTGCGATGCACGAGCTGACGGCGAGTAGGTTGTCGACCTTTTCGAACAGCGTCAGCATGTCCTTGACGACTGTCGCCTTGGTCGGCTTGTCCATCTTGTCGAGCGTGTCGATGAACTTGGGCTCGTAGAACCTGCGCAAGAGGCCCTCGGAGATGGGCTCGTTCTCTATCGGCACGATGCGCACGGGCTCAAGCTCCTCCTCCTGCGCCGCGAGGTGCGCTGACGTGCCCGAGAGCCCGAGCGAGCTGACCTCGGCGTAGGACGACACGCGGACTGCTGGAGCGGCACCGAGCTCATCCACAAAGTTTCCGTGCGACTGTGACAATGATGTGCTCAAGCGTCGCGTGCCGCCGAGCGAGCGACGAGGTCCGTTTGCGCCGATGGACTGGTCAAGTGCCGACTGGCGGTGAGCTTCGGCGGCTGCGGCGCGCCGATCGAGCCTGGCTTTGGCCTCAAGGTACGCTGCCGGACTTGTGTATCAGCCTTCAAGTCACTGCATGGCGACTACACCCTGGCTTACATTTCGAGACGACCTCGGCCGACTTTGTGAGGAGCTGCAGCCCGCCCATCTTGATGACGTTGGAGGTTGCACCGGCTGCGTGCTGGCTGCGTCAGATGCATCGGCATGGGATGCACGATATTGCTTGCACTCACGGTTGGCGTTGATCATCAGATTGACGAGCTGGAGCGAGCCGGCAATGACATCAGGGAAGCCCATGACCCGCGGCAGCAGCGCCATGAGCGCCGAGAGGCATCCCTCCTCAAACAACACGACAGGAACCGGAGGCGCTTGGCAGATCCGAGTTCTCGTCAGCATCTGACGGCTGGATACTTGCCTGGCCAGCGGATCGCACGTCTCACCCGTGTTTTCATGGCACATGCGTATCAGCGTCGCGACAGACTCGGCGATGCGCTCAGGGAGCGAATCAATATCCGTCAGCCGGGCAACATGCACGCCGATGCGCTTCATGTCCGGTGAGGCAAGCGACACAGCCGGCTGCGCCTGAGCAGCGGCAGGCGTTGCGGCTTGCGAAGGCATCAGGCTGCCGCGGCGGCCCCGCCCGGTGCCCGGCCGGCTGGCCTTTGTCATACTCGAGTTGAGACTCGATCCGAGGTCGCCGATGTCGGGAAGATCGCTGAATGTCTGTCTGCGGTTGCCATGATGGCCGGATCCGGGCGATCCCGACCCAGTCGGGCTGCCGCCCGGCGCCTGGTATCCCGGCGCGCTCGTACACATGGTCGATGCGGCCGACTGTGGCCGCGGCGGCCGCGTCGGGTCCATGTCGCGCAGCAGTGCCGCGACGCTCGGCGCATTGACCGCAGACGCCTTGGCAATCTCGTTGCGCGCCTTTGTATAGAACCCGGACATATGTGCCCCCGTGGGGAACGTCTGGGTGTGGCGGCCAAAGATCGGGGCCGCCGAGTTTTGGTTGTGGGGCGAGACCGAATCCGGCGTTGCCAGCCCGACGGTGGCGGCGACGGGCGAGGCTGAGCGCGACGGCGACGACGGCGCAGAGGAGGCGGCCCTGGACGGCGATATTGCAAGTGAGGGCGTGCCCAGAGTGTTTCCAATCGTGGGCGATACGCTGGGACTCGCGTACGGCGACGAGCCGACAGATTTGCCGTTGATCGGCGACCCGGACTCGCTCACAAGCAGCAGCGCGTCGGCGGTGCGCAGGCCCTGGGCCGCGACAATCTGCCGCGTCGCCGCCATGTGCGACTGCACGATCGCCGAGTGCGTGCGGGTGTAATCCTGCGTCGTCTTTCCCTTTGCCGCTGCCTTGGCCTTGATGTTGTTTATCGCCGCACTCGACGGCCGCGGCATCGCGCCGCTATACGACTGCCGCCGCGGGATCGCGACTGCATCTGAGCCCGCGCTGGCCACGGCGACGAATGCTCGCCTTGGCGAGCCTGGCCGACTGGTGCGAGGGGTGGCCGAGTCTGGCCTGTGCTGCCCGCGCTTCTCTCGCGACACGGTCCCGCCGTGCGCGAGAAAGCCTTGGCTTCCGCTCCCAGATCCAGAGCCTGTGGCCGCGCCTGCGCGCGAGTCGAGGGCCGATGACCCGTGCTCTCCGCTGCCTTCGCCCGCCCCGCCGATCGTGTAGACATGCAGCACCCGCCGGCCCGAGGATCCGATGAGGGGCGATGCGGGTGTCGACGAGGACATGCCGGCGCAAAGTGAAATGGGGATATTCGGAAAGAAGCAGCTTCATTCTTTCCTGCCGCTGCGTCGCTGCTGCCGCCGCCCCTGCGCAATGAGCGACTCGGATGGCAGCACTTCGAACAGAGGAGATGGCGGCGCGCTGCGTCGCAGCGCATCGCGCGGCACCCGCGGCCAGCTCGCGCGCGTCGTGTCCTTCCAGAATGTCCCGTCGTCAGTCGGATCGAGCTCGTCGTCGCCGGTACCCACTCCGCCCCGCTCTGGGTCCGTCACCATCCCAGGCCAGATCGCGCAGCCTTGGGCTATTTCGAATGAGTCGCGGCGCAGCTCGCTTCGCGCGACGGGCCGCGAGTCCACGAGCGACGTCGGCGGTACCACGCAAGGAAGCACACGAGGCTCGGTGGGCCTCTACAATGCAGCTGGATCGACCATCGGCAGCAGGTCAGGACTTGTGCGCAAAGCAGCTTCGGTCGTCGACATGCTGGGGCCGCCGCGGGCCGATCCTGTCGCCGAAGCGCGCTCATCTACCCGTGCGGGAGCCCTTTCAGCAGGCCCGGCGTCCCTGCTCCACCGAACGGTCTCGGCCACGCTCATGGCGGCGCCAGGGCGATCCAGGGCGGCCGTCATCACCTGGAAGAAGGATCCAGAAGGAGAGCGCAGGCTGGCTTCCAAGCAGATTATCAAGGATCTGCCGCTCACAAGGTATGCTGCCGTGTGCCTGTCTCGTACGCGTCCCGAAGAGCCGACGCACATTCTGACCATGCATGCGCAGAAAGCACGAGCTGCTGATGCCCACGCAGCGAGTCTCTGATCTTCGTGGCACGCTGCAAGATCTCGGTCAAAAAGCTGCATCGCAGCAGCGGCCGGCAAATGCTCTGATGCACGACGTTCTCATGCAGTACACCAAGGCAATCACCTCGCTGCTGCTGCATGTGAGGCTGAGTTTCCATCAATATCGACGTCTTTAATAGTGTTTGGCTGACTGTTGTTTGTGCAGTCGAATCCACAGACAGCAGACGATCTCGACGAGAAGCTGCGAGCCTTTTCGTTTGGATCCGCCAGCGGCCAGGACCTTGCGCCGCTGATCGCTGTTTGGTGTCAGGCGCAAGTCGAGCTGATGGTGAGCCGACTCGCAGCGATCTGGTTGGGACGGCTTCTGAAGTTTCGTTGTCTTGCAGGGGATCGTGAAGCGACGCGAAGACAGCGCGGATGCAGTGATGCGCGACGTCGAGCGTCTCGAGGAGGAAAACGCACTGCTGCGGGACTTTGTCGAGCAGCACTCGGCATATTCGCCCGACCGCAAGATCGAGATCCAAGTCAAGCAGGCGGTGCTGAATGTCAAAGTGGGATCGTCCATGCTGATGGGCAGTCTCATTCATGTGATCTCTGACCATCAACGCACAGCCGCCCATGGTGGACATTGGAACCGACGTGACCGATCTGGACTCAAGGCTGAACGTGGCTCCACCGCCTTCGCCCACGCGATCGGAATCGTTCAGAATAACCCGCGCAAGCACGTTTATCAACAACGGCCGATCAAGCTCGCTGATTGTGCAACCGTCTGAGGTCTACCGAAAGGGAATCGCCGAGGGCAGGATCCGCGAGCACGAGATTCAGACAGACCAGGTCCGGATTCTGTCGCACGAGAATCTCGCGAGGAAGGCACAGGTCTCGGATGCGCCTTCAGCAGTCCGCGATGTCTTTGACAAAGCCTGCGGCACCGATCTGGTGCGGGTACTGTCTAATGTGCTCGCAGATGCTTTTAGAGAACTGACTCATTGAGTTTGCAACAACAGCCGATTCCAATCTACCGAACAACAGCGATCCAGGCCGATCTTCCGCATCCAATTGAAGAAAAGTACGCGCAGCTGAGTAATCAATATCACCAGCTCCTTGGAGAGGCAAGCCGCTATGGTTCCCGATGCGTCTTTCACAAGCATATGCTCACGCTGCAAGTGCAGAAAGACTCTGCCAGCATCCTGTCGGAGCATTCAATTGCAGAGCTCAAGGCAAAGTACGAGGGCCAGATTGCGATCATGAAGGAGAGCATGACTGTGAGCAGTCTCCGGAAACGCCGCGCGTGCATCGGGTGCCTGCTGAGCATCAGATGCAACGCCGCAGAAACGCATCCAAGGGCTCGAGACGACCAACGAGGAGCTGGAGCGCGCACTCAACAAGTCAGAGGCCGAGAACAAAGACCTGCAGTTTGATATCAGCCGCAACGCGACCGAGATCAACGAGTTCCAGATGCAGATCTCGCACTTTCGCAAGGAAGGCAAGCTACTGTGCTTGTGATTGAGCGTGTTCTGTCTCTGACGGCTTTTGATTTCAGTCGAGGGCTTGCGCAAGATCGAGTCGACTCTCCAAAAGGACAACGACTCTCTGAAGTCGCGCATGAAAGTGGCGCAAAACCAGGTCAAGGCTGCCGAGAAGCAGATGGAGGAGCTGAACCATCAAATGGACGACCAAAAAAAAGAGTACACACTCCTCGAGCACAGGCAGCTTCAGACACAGCAGAAGCTCGACCAGACCGTCGGCGAGAGGGATGGTGCGCTGGCAGCACTCCACGACTCAGAGGAGACGTGCGCACAGCTGCGCGCGCAAGGCGGAGAGCTCCGCAGCCGCATCTCAGGTCTCGAGATCATCAACGCAGATTTATCGGTGAGCTGGAGTCCTTCGATCGAAGCGGGATGTAAATCGTACATGCGCTGATTGCTGCTGCAGAAAGCCGCGCAAGAGGCCCTCGAGGAACGGCAAGTCGTGCAGGACAAGAACGACGAACTCGAACGTATCATCGGCGAGCTCATGAAGTATCCCGAAACCATGATGGGGCCGGACTTTCGACTCAAAGGTTGCTTTGAAAGTGGTCGTATTTGCCAATGAGAGAGCGTGCTGACGCATTGCCGCGTTTGCAGATCTCGAGCTTAACAACGAGACGCATTCGCTGTTGCGCCGCATGATCGAGTCGAACAATCTGCGCATCATGCTGCTTGAAAAGAAGAACGAGCAGTACCGCGCAATCCAGCTCAACCAAGGTGCTTCGCTGACCCGTTGTTGCGGGCATGGCTGCTCTTTGGCTGACAGAATGCACAGTAACGACGCAAGGACACAGCAACTGGCAGCTGTACCATCCGGTCGTCTCGTCGCGCTTGCTCATCGACCGTGCGGCCGTCGATCGTCCCGACACGGCATCGACACAGGGGAATGCGGCGCAGAGCGATACAACATATATCATTGGCTCGACCACATCGACGCGGCCTGTGAGCGCGTCGTCCGTGACACTGCTGCGGCCACGGAGCGCCATGTCGCGTGTGATTGCGCCGGTCAGGAACACGCACAAAGCGCAACGACCCCACAGCTCCGCGTCGACGGTGCGGCCGGGATCGAGCATGTCGAGTACACGAGGCAAGGCGGCGGGCAGTGCCGTCACGGGAATAACCGACGAAGACTTTGAGATTATCAATGCGCGCATGTACGACAGCCACCACCCGCCGCGCGAGCTCATGCGCTTCTTCCGCGCCGATGAACTCGAGACGATCGAGCATCTCAACTCTCAAGAGGCACGCGGCCGCGACGACGCGTCCATCGCGCACAGCCCGCTGCCGGGCGAGCCCCAAGTGCTTTTTGAGGCAAGCGCAGGGTCCGGCGAGCGCTGGACTGCATCGCCGGCGGCAGTCCCGCGGCCAGCAACGGCAGGCAGCCGAGGGCCATCGGCGCAGCCCCTGTGCGTGCGCTGGCAGCTTGATTACTAAATGCACATTACCCTGGCGCGAATGGCCAGGTCTGCTCATTTTAGTGGTGCGCGGCGCCAGTCACAGCTCGCCGCCGCTCGAGTCCGCCATGCCCACGAGAATGAGCAGGACGATGAGCAAGACGGCGACGACAAGCAGCCACACGGTTGTGTAGCTGCCCGCGGTCGAGTCGTTGGCAATGGGCGGCACAGACGCCACGAAAAGCGTGCCGTCTGCGGATCCGCTGACAACGACGGTGTTGGTCGAGTTGATGTCGAGCGCAGTGGACGGAAAGTCGTGCGCATTCTGAAATCGCGCAATGCGCTGCAGATGATAGTTTTGAGTGAGCAGGCGGCGCATCAGCGGATGCATGCACACGCGGCATGCGCACCGTGAGGGTTTTTGCGTTGAGGACGTTGAGGCTGAGATCCGATGATCCAAAAGCCATTGTGGAACCATCGGCGCTGAGCGAGAACGCAGTTATGGGCTTGAGTGACACACTTTTTGATGAGATCAACTTCTTGTCCTTGACGCTGTACTTTTGGATAAATGCGGCCTTGCGGGACCGCGCGTTGAGAACGACGAAGAGGATTCCCTGTGTACTCTTGATTCCGAACCTGCGCGAACGGCGCGTCAGCATCAAGCTCTCCTGTATCGCGCAAGGCCGCGGCACGCACCTAAGCGCCCGGAAGTCGCAGTTTTCGGTGCCAACGACCTGCTTTGCAAGCTCCCAGCGCACCTTGGCCTTTTCCGTGTCTATGAGCCGCAGCACGCCAGGTGTGACAAGCCCGACCGAGGACACTGCCGGGTCGAACTGGATATCCATGATCTCTGACCCAAGTTCAAGCGGCGGGAACGCAGGCGCCATGTCCGGCCACGACCACATCGAGAACTGCGCGGGGTCCAAGGCGGGTCAGAGCGTCTGCGAGGCGCGGAGTGCCGAGAACACATGCGGCGGCCGAGTCGCACCCTGCCGTCCGTGGTGCCTGTGCAGAGCAGCTTTCCATCGGGGCTGAATCTGGCCGACTTTTGGTAGTTTGTTGCGTCAACGCTGTCGGTTGTCTTTACTCCTTGAACGAAGCGCAGCCTGCGACAGGAGCGGCGTGAGAACCAAGCAAGACGGTGGGGCGGTTCGTGACGCGGGCGAAGCACCTGGACTTTTGGATAAGGAAGACCCTGCAGTTGCGGTTGTTGCCGGCGGCGATGGCCGCCTCGGGACTGTTGACGGCCGCCACCAGAGATTTCTCCTGCGTGGCAGCACCGCAGCAAGCGTCAGCGCAGCCCGGGAGGGGCGGTGGCCGGGCGGTGACGGCGCGCAGCACCGCGGGCAGCAGGCCGGGGGGTTGCAGCCACCGCGGGCATGAGCCGGTGACGCGCACGGGCGGGGGCTTGCCTTGGGGTGGATGGCAATGTGCATGCATCCGTCGTCGTCCTTGGCGAGCAGGTATTCTGATACGACCGAGAGCTCGAGCTCGGTTGGTACGACGTCGTACAGGATCTGGGCGGGCACCGGGGGCGGTGGGGCATGCGGGAGGGCACGCGGCGCGCGGC
>JADGIZ010000445.1:0-13519 GCA_027604665.1 Polyrhizophydium stewartii | reverse complement strand
GTGTCTGTATTGCGTCTGTCGCCGCCCGCCCGCCAGCTCCCCGCCCGCTCCCCGCACGCGCCGCAGGGCAGCCCGCGCCATCCGCTGCCACGCCGCCCGTCTCAGCGCACAGGGCTGCGCGCCGATGCCGCGGGCTCAGGCACGGACACCCCGCGGGCATCCGCCAGTCCGCGCGCCGGCCGCATCTCGCCCGCGGCGCTGCGGCTCTGCGGAAGCCGCCCGGCCGGGTCGCCCTGCGTCGCCCATCGCCGTCAGCCGGTGCAACCGCAGCATGCACAGCCACCACATGCAGTGTATCCAGCTCACCTGCCAAATGACCATCGCCTTGGGCACAAACAACAGCACCAGCACCGCCGCCGCGCACCCAAACCACTCGCCGGTCCACAGAAGCTGCTGCTGCCCCACGGTCAGTCCGTCCGAAAAGAACACGTCGCCGATGCGCCCGACCGCCCAGGCGCCTGCCCAGTTGTAGATGGCCATGGATCTGCCGCCGCCGCCACCGCCACGAGAGCTTATCAGAGCCCTTGCAGCGCACGCCGCGCAAGATCGAGCGAGCACTCACACCCAGCGGATCTCGTTGTACGCCGACGGCAGGTTGCGGCACTGCACGGCAACAATCATGCCGCACCCAATCGAGATGCCCTGCAGCCCCGCCCAAAAGTTGGCAAACGACTCGCCCGCCTGGCACGCCAAAAACTGCTCGCCCGACAGCGCATCCTGCGCCGTCACGACCAGCACCGACACACGCGGCTCGGCCGAGTCGCTGCCGTCCATGCGCGCCGAGTACGCCAGCGGAACGCCAACGGCCACGATCCACAGCCCAACAAACGCGAGCACACCGCGCAGCAGTGCGTGGTCGCTCATCCTCGGCAGCGGCGCGCCGTCACCCTTGCTGAACTGCACCACGCGCCAGATCTTGGCCACCAGCGCGCCAAACACCACGGCGAACCTGCCGCTCGTCGTCAGCCGCTGCTTGTCTCGCTCATCTAGCTCTCGTCCAAAGCTTGTGCCTCACCCGGTGTACTGCAGCAGATACGACATGGCGCATGTGCCGCGCGACTCCCACGGCAGCGTCGTCGAGAGCATCAGCCCGGCCCAGATCAAAATCGTGCCAATCACAATACTGCCGCATCACCGCCCATGCGTTCAGAGCATCGTCGCACTCGTCAGCTCAGATTCCCTCCGCCGAGAGAGCTACACGCGCTTGCCTACATGCTCATGTACGTCCTGCTCGCGGCGCGGAACACGCGCTCGCCGCGGAACCGCTGGAACACGGCCCAGGCAGCGATCGAGAGCACAAAACCAGTGACCACAGCAACAATCGCCAGTGTGTGGAACGGCACATACGCAAGGACAGACGCCTCCTGCCCGCCCGTCGCTGCCACCGCCACCCGCCAGTCAGCGTCTGGTCCCGCTTTCCCCATGGCAGTCTGCCCCATGCATGTCATCTCACCTGCCGTGCCGCTCTCCGTCGCGCGGCTCGCGAGGTTCACGACATCTAGCGGGTTAGGAGTATCCGTCAACTTCACGAGGTCCAAGAGCGTGCAGCCTCATCCGCAGCCAACTCAACAAACCGCACCAGGCGACCACATACGCGGGTAGCCCTTGACCGTGCTCGCGCGCGGCTCGTCTGCTGTCAGCGCAACGTCAGCCTCGCCATCGTCCTCGCAATCTCGAAAAAGTCTCCGAACCATCGTCGTCATTGCGCTGCCCCCACCTGCATCGCGTCGCGAGAGGCCCCTCTCGTCGTCGGTCGCATCCCGCATGCTGATCGCATCGACAGCGAGTACAAACGGGGCCACGAAGGCAGCGCCGAGGGCCGCTGCGCTCTTGCGCATGGTATCCTTGATGAGCATCTCGGCGATCTTGCTTCGAAAAGTGAGCTCTGCCTTTCTTGCTGCTGATACTTTTTTTCGTGAGCCTGTGTCCAAAATGCAGTGTTGCGGCCTGGCCCAGATACACGCTGCCCTCGCGAGCCCGCTGGTCAGCATCGGCCGACTGCAGGTTGCCGATACTTGGGTATGCCTCTCGTATCTTCGCTTCTCGCACAACCTCGCATCGCCACACCAAACCCGCTCTCGCGATCCTCATCTCACGCTTCTGCGATCGCGGCGGCCTCGGGCACGCGCATCGCCCACCTTTCTTTCTTGCTCCGTCAGAAAAAGAGACGGTTGCTTTCTCGCCTCGCTCAAATCCCCGCGGCATCGGCCCAATCAGAGCGCACTGTATTTCCATCCTGCCCTCGAGCCCAGTCGCAGATATATCCCATTTATCGCCTCCAGCCCAACGCATCTCCCGCTCCCCCACTCCACCAACCCACAATCAAAAGTTGGGCGTCTGCGGGCTGAGCACATACACGCTCGAGTTGCACTTTGGCATGGCCTTGGCAAGCTGCTGCCGAAATTCCTTGGACACAGACGGCCCGACGTAGACGAACCGCTTCGCAAACACCCAGTGCCTGAGCAGCTTGGCGAGCGTCTCTTCCTTGAGCGCGTTGCAGCCGACAATCTCGAGTCGGCCCAGATGCGGCGCCGCGATGCTGCACTGCGGCGGTGGTGCGGGCGGCGGTGGTAGTCCTGCTGTCGGCAGCGACAGCTGATAAGAAGACTGCGGTTGATGCCGCTGCCAACGCGATCCTCGAGATGACGACGTTGATACAGAAGAGTGCCGCGTCGACCGTCCCGCAAACGATGCTTGACTGTTCTGCGTGCCTTGCTGCATCTGATGCGTCGGCTGAGTCTGCTGTGCCTGCTGAGGCACCGATGTTGGTATTTGCTGAGTGCCGTGCTGGCCAAACGGTTGCCCATCAGGCAGCCAGTTTAGCGAGGACATGCTCGATGTGAGCGATCCGTGCGACCCAAGCGACTCGAGCGACGTCTGCGAGTTGTTCAACGGTGCAAACGACAGCTGGTCAGTGCCCGCAGATGGCAGCGACGGATGGGCGGATCCCGACGGCGCCGCCGACGCCGGCCACGGAATCGGGTTTGGCGTGACGGGCTGCGATGTGCGAGGCGGTCCTGAAGACGGGCCGGACGATCCGGCATGCAGCCCAGGGCCTGCAACCGCCGTGCGGATCGTCAGCTGCCTCCCGAATCTACCACTACTGTTGCTGTTGCTTCTGCTGTCTCTGACGCCGCCAAAGGCCGACTGCGGCGTCACCAGGTCCGGCGTGCCGAGCGCCGTCGCTGGGTCCATCTCAGAGATGTGATAGATGAGACGCTCGACGACCTGCGGCGACGCCATCTGGCTGCCGGTTGCAGCGCCAAGGGTGCCGTGGACGCACACCAGCGGAGTTTCCTCGGCCAGGCGGAACGAGCCGTGGACGACGAGCTGCCGCAACTTCGGCAGCGTGTGCCGCCCGCCGCCTACGACCGACGCCAAGTCCGCGAGCTGGTCGAGATCATACAGCCGCAGCTGGCGCAGCCGCACGCCGAGTCGCGCGACCTGAGCAATCGTCGCATCGCCAACGGCAAGCGCCTCGAGCTGCAGGCACTCGAGCGATTCGACGAGCGGCGACCCGAGGATCTGCAGCAGCAGCTCGTCCGTCATGTGCGGGATGTTGGCGAGCGTAAGTCTCTTGAGCGCGCCGTGCGCGCAGTGCGTGGCAATCATCCGCAGCGCATCGACCGAGATCTGCATCGCCCGGCGGACCTGCAGCGCGTGCAGCTGTGGCCCCCGGGTGCGGATCAGGTTCGCGAACCCCTCGTCCGTCATGGACACGATACCCGTCAGGTCCGCCGCGCGCAGCTCAGGGCAAGTTGTCGCCAACGCGTTGGCAAAGGCGTCGCCGCCGGCCGACCCGCTCAGGGTCTGCCCGTTGCTCATGTGCGAGCCGAGAGAAATGTCGACTAGGCAAGGGCAGTAGTACACCAGCGTGCACATGTTCTCCTCGTTGAAGTTGCAACCGGAGATGGCCAGGCGCCGCGTCTTTGGCGCGCGCTCGAGCAGCTGCACGATCGGGCCGAGCGGCAGCTGCGGCGAGTCGTCCACCACGAGCTCGCGGAACTTTGCCAGCAGCTTGCTGGCGTCCACGATGCCGCCGCCGGCATCGGCCGACATCGGCGCATCGGGCGTCGTGGCGGACATGGCTGCGCTCGGCGCAAGTGTCGACATGGGGGCATGGATCTGGCCAACGTTGACATGGCTGCCAGCGCCGCCAGCGCCGCCGCCAGCACCGCCGCCGTGCATCAGCATCGTCGTCAGCCGCGTCGGGGTGCCCTGTGCGCCATAACAGAACCGCTCTAGATGCAGCGACTGCACGTTGCGGCACTCGCGCAGCAGAACGGCCCAGTCCTCGGGCGGCACAGCGACGCCCATCAGGCTGATTGAGTGCACGCTGCGGCCGTACTGGTGCGTCGCCAGACCGCCGAGCCGCAGCGTGCGCATCAGGAGCTCAAACGAGCGCTGCGACTCAATCTCGACATGTCGCCACAGGAACGACGATGCGCACAGGTTCCATCTGGTGGCCGGGCGTCAGCACGCACCAGCGGCAGCGGCAGCAGCAGCGGCGGCGCGCTCGCACCTGCGGTCGACCAGCGCGCACGCGCGGATCGCGGCGTAGCCCCACCCGCGCTGCCGGCGGTTGCCGACGTGCGCCATGACCATGATCAGCACCTCGTTGGGCACGCGCACGATGCCGCCCCGCCCGCCCGCGTCACTGCCGCCGGTGCCACCCGCCGCGCCGCCGACGCCGCCGAGGCCGCCGATGCCGTCATCGCCCGTGTCGTCACCGCCGATCGCAGCGGCCGCGGGCGACGCCGATGACGCAAACGCGGCGTCGAGGCGGCCCAGCAGCGAGCTGCTCGACCCGGGCGCAGACCGCAGCAGCACGGGCGTGCCCGCCGCGCTGCTGTCTGCCGACCACCCGTCGCGGCCGCTGCCACGCCGCCCGCCTGCGAAGGCGGCAGACCCAGCGGCCTCGCCCGTCGCCGGATCGTCGTCGTCGTGCCGGCCCGCGCCACCATCGCCCTCGCGGCCCTCAGCGGCCCCCGCCCCCGCCCCCGCCCGGCGCAGGAGCTCCGTGTCGACCGTGATCGGGTCAACGCTCGTTCCCGGCCGCTGCAGCGCCGTCCAGATGGCCCCGAGCAGCCTTTGCTCGCTGCTGGTGCGATGCCGCATTTTAGCTCGCCGCAGAAACCATCTGCACCTGGCCCTCGACCTTGCTCGACCCCACCCCCGTCTCCACGGCAAGCAATTCCCAAGAAACGGGTCCAGAACTCGATTCATTCCCTGTGAAACACATAATCCTCTCATAAAAACTTGCGTGGTGTCGTCGTCGCTGTCCTTATCGTCGTCATTGTTGTTGCCGCGGCCGTCGCCCGACAAGCGCAGAGAAGGTTTGGGTGGCCCGGACGGCGCGCAGACAAGCAAGAAGCAGATCGTCAGAGCTGGAACGCCTCTGGCGGGATATTGCCCTTGGCCTGCAGGAACGCCTGCCCCGCCGCCTCAAACGACCAGCTCATTTCGCGCAGACACATGAGACTAAACGCATAGTTGAGCCCCGTCGCCTTGGCAAATTCGATCACCATGGCATGCTGCTGTTCGTGAAGTCCGTTCTGGATGCGGTACTGCTCGAGCGTCATGGGGTCGGGCAGCTGCGGCCACTGCTGAGTGGCGGGCGTGGCACCAGCCATTGGCGGAGCCGGCAACTGCAACACGGTGGGCGACACAGTCCCTATGAGCGAGGCCGGCAGCGGCTGTGGCGCCATTGGCGGCTGCGCCTCCTGATCCTTGTCGATATCGCTCCACGCATAGTTGCCCGTGTAGTACCGCACGATCCACGCGTCGTTGGCTATCGCGCACGGCAGGTTCATGCGTGCA
The DNA here is from genome assembly GCA_027604665.1 of Polyrhizophydium stewartii. Classification (NCBI taxonomy): domain Eukaryota; kingdom Fungi; phylum Chytridiomycota; class Chytridiomycetes; order Rhizophydiales; genus Polyrhizophydium; species Polyrhizophydium stewartii. Next base: position 7,699 of record JADGIZ010000445.1, on the reverse strand, counting down.
GCACGCGAGCCGGGCGCTGCGGGAACAAGGATAAACGTACGGTCGAAGCTGCGCTTCTCCGAAGTCGCCACCTCGGTAAACTCGCCGTGCACCGTGATGTGGATGTAGTTACTCGGAGCAACGCCCGGGAACGCCTCGACCAGGAACCGCCGCCTCTCGGGCGGGTCCGTCAGCGGATGGCGCGTGCCGGGGATCTGCCCAAACGTCGCGATAATGTCCTTGGGTCCAATGTGCGCCATGCTCACGCGCTTATCTGCCGCGAATGTTAGCCGAAAAGCACGCTTGGCAGAGCGATTCAGACGCAGGCCAGACGCACCGGCTTGCTTGAGCCTCTCGAGATTGCGATTGAACGGAAACCACGCCTCAAACGTGCGCTCGTTGCGGCGCGGCTCGCCCTGGAAGGTGCCGCTCTTGCCCGACGACAAGCGCGTTTGGTTGATCGAGAGCGTGAAGATGGCCGTGTCGGTGTAAAGGTCCTCGAGTCCGGCGCGGTTGGAGTCAAAGAGCGTGTAAAACATTTGCAAGAACTGCTGCGCCATGGACGCCGTCGAGTCCGAGTCCATGAAGCCCGGCTTGACGGACACAGGAAGCTTTGCGGACGCCGCCATGACATTGAACTGGATTTCCTCGATCATTGGTTGCATGTCGAGGATCTGGATCGACGGGAACATACGCTTGATGTTGCTGCTCGGCAGGCCGCACGCGCAACGTCAGAGTCGCCTGGAGTCGCACTGCTACTCGGCCTTGCGTCGCACCTACCTTGTGTACTTGATCTCGCCACCGGCCTTGGTGACCTCGCGCTCACGCACGGGGTTGCCAATCAGCACGAACTCGCGCAGCAGCCGCAGCTCCTTGCCGCGCAGCGGCTCGAGGTCGCGGAAGCTCGAGAGCAGATTGTCCTGCAGCGAGAGATTGACGAGATTCGGTATGCGCTCGTGCAAAGTCGAAAAGTGGTCCAGCGTGCGCAGGCGGTTGCCCGCGAGCGAGAGAGTCTCGAGCTGCCGTCGTGCATGTCAGCGCCTTGTTCGGGGGGTGGACAAGGAGCTCGGAGCAGCGCAAATGCGGCTTACCTCGGGACAGATCTCCTGAAACAGCTTGCAGAGGACCTGGCCGATCTTGGAGGTTGGGTTGGAGTGGTCAAAGACACGCAGACGCTCCTGGCGGACAAACGGGTCCTCCTGGATGCGATCAAAGTCGAGACGGCGGGCTTCGGGGACGTATCGCGAGCGCACCAGCGCGCGCAGTTTGTCGAGCTGGCCGGTCTGCGGCGCTGCTGACGTGGACATGGACACGTCATTCTCGGCGGCGCTCGCATCGGGGCTCGTCTGCCTCGAGGTTGTGTACTGGATCTCGAGCTTGACGCCTGCACGCCCGCAGATGCGATAGGTGCGGGCTCTGTCAGCGTGGGGTCGAGCAGGGAGAACGGAACGCCGTGGAGTGAGCACGCACCCGAGAAGAAGATGCCGCTGAGCTCGCGCACAGCGCGGGCCTGGTCAGCGTCCTTGAGCTCGACGATGATTGCCTTTGGCTGCTGCAGCCACCGGGCCTGGAGCGGGTCGGGATCGTTGGCAGCGCCGTCGAGTCAGCAGAGTCGCGCCTCGGCGATGGCTGGCGGCCTTTGTGGGTACCTCTGAGATGGCGACAGGCGAGCGGGCCTTGTTGGTGATGAACTTGACCAGGTCGGCCATGGGGGTGGCAGGGTCGACGTTGCGCACGAGCACGGCGGTGCGCAGGGCCAGCTGCGGCCGCGGGCCGTCCTGGTTGCCGCCGGGCTGGCCGTGCTGGTGGGCGGGCGGGCGGCGGCCGTATGGCGTGCCGCTGCTGTGGAGGGGGTGGGCGTCAGCATCTGGTGGGCCGGCAACATGGCCGTGCATGCGATGCCGTCGGCAGCGGCGTTGGGGCTGGGCGTGAGTGGGCACGCACCGGCGCTCGCGGCCAGCTGCTCGGGCCGAGTCGCTGCCCATGGACAGGTCGCCGTCGCGGTCCTCAAAGGTCACGACGGGCCGCCTGTCGTCGCGGCCGCCACCGGGGGCGCCGTGCCGCTCGCGGCGGCCACGGCTGTCCCTGGAGTCTCTGGAGTCTCTGGAGTCGCGGGCGTCCCGGGCGTCCCGGCTGTCGCGGCCGTCACCGGCGGTCCGCGGGCCAAGGCGATCATGGACCCTGTCGGCCGGGCCGCGCCTGTCGCGGTCGTTGGCTGCGGCGGCCACGGCGGCGCGGAAGCCCGAGGGGCCGCGGCCGCCAGCGGGCCCAGCCGTGCGGGCGGCGGCTGCTGCGGGCGGCTGGGCAGCGGCCGAGACCGCAAAGGGGCTCTGGGCGGGCTGCGGCTGGAAGGAGGCCGACAGCGCGCTGGAGAGCAGCGAGTTGAATTGGGCGTTGCCGCTCATGGCGGCGGGCGGCGCGGCGGCGGGCAGGGCGGCGGCCGAGATGTGCGGGCGTGCGTGCTGGGGCAGGCGCGGTGGTGCGGGCGTGTGCGTGCAGCGGCGGGCGTGGGGCAGGCGGCGGCGGTTGCGGTCGCGGGCGTGGGGGCCGCGGCGACTTTGCGGGAAAGCCATGTCAGCGCGCCGCCCGCAGCAGTCTCTCCCCGCCGCCACTGCCGCCGCCGCCGCAGCAGCAGCAGCAGCAGCGCCCGTGAAGGCGCCGCCGCCGCCCGCCGCCGCCGCCGTGGCCGCTGCGCGCTCCGCCCGCGCGCTCGCCGCAGCGCTGCCGCGTGTCTTCGTCGCCCAAAGCCGCCGCGGCCCAGATCCTGCCGCCCGCGATGCCCGCGATGCCCGCGGCGACGCAGACGCAGATGCAGATGCAGATACCAAAGCGGACGCAGACGCAGACGCAGACGCAGACACCGACGGCCTCGTGCACGCCACCATCGACGCGGTATCGGCCACGGCTCCGTTCCCGCCGTCGCCGGCCCGCAATGCCGCCGCGTCGCCCGCGACCACCGAGCCGCAGCCGCCTGAGCTGCAGGCCCTCGGCTTCGTCGTGCTCTCCACCCTTGGCGAGGGCGCATTCAGCAAGGTCAAGCTCGCGTCGCACACCCTGCTCGGAAAGTCGGTCGCCGTCAAGATGATCCAAAAGTGTGGCTTCAGCAAGCAGGGCGTGTCCGTGCGCCAGGTCCTGCGCGAGATTCTTCTGCTCGCCGCACTCGACCACGACAATATCAATCGCCTGCTACACGTCGTCGACTCGCCTTCGCACATCCACGTCGTGCTCGAGTACGAGCCGCGCGGCGAGCTCTTTGACCACGTGCTCAAGCAAGGCAAGCTCTCCGAGACCGACGCGCGGCCGCTCTTCAAGCAGATCGTCGCCGCCGTGCAGTACTGCCACTCGCAGGGCGTCGTCCACCGAGACCTGAAGCTCGAGAATGGTGTGCACCCCAGTTCCTGCCTCGACGATTACCGTCTGACCTTTCTGCTGCTCACATCGCGAACAATTCTCCCGCAGTGCTCCTGGCCAAAGACGGGTCGGTCAAAATATGCGACTTTGGCTTCGCTAACCTGCTCGTCGACAACTCAGCCGGCTTTGAGTCCTTTTGCGGCTCGCCGCCCTATGCTGCACCGGGTGGGTCCCTTCTTACCGCGAGCCATGTGGCCCTGCTGCTGACCGCATCGCCGCCCAGAAATGATTGCCCGCAAAAAGTATCAAGGCCCCGAGGTCGACGCCTGGTCCCTCGGCGTCATCCTCTACTGCATGGTCACGGGCATGATGCCCTTTGGCCACAAAGCGACCTCAAAGATGTTTGTGGCCATCATGTCGGGCAAGTACGACATGCCGCAAAAGATCAGCAAAGGTAGGATGCGTCTTGCCGCTGTTTCGGTGCAAGCACTTGGTTTGTATCTCTGACGCTGTCCTCCTTCCGCATCCGCTGCTTTGCAGAGTGCCAGTCGCTCATTGCCGCCATTCTCGTCGTCAAGCCGGCCGAGCGTGCGACCCTCGAGCAGATCCGAGTGCACCCATGGATGACCGCGGACGGCTTGGCGCCAGGCGAGGCCCCGCCCGCCGACCCGACCAGCGCCCGGCGCCCCTTGCGCCAGGACGTGCTCGACAAGATTGCATCGCTCGACTTTACCCAAGACGCAATCGACTCGTTCGCTCGCACCGGCGAGCCAGGCGCAGTGCGAACGGCATACTATCTGCTTCTCGCAGATGCTCCGCCGCTTCCTCTGCCCGAGGTGCCCCGACAGCCTTCGGCGGTTCGTGATCAGCGAGCAAGCGAGCGAGTCCCCCGCGCACTCCAAGCCACCTTGCTGCCTGGCTCTGTGCCTGTGGCACACCCCTGGACAAAGTCGGTCGCCTACGTCGGCCAGGCGAGCAAGTCCGACACTGCGGGCACATCGCTGCTTGCCTCCATCCGCGCCGAGCACGCCGCGCTCCCAGACTCGCCCAATCCGCTGCCAAGGATCCAGGGCGAGCCGCGAAGCATGGTTGCATTTGAGGTCCGCGTCCCGGCCGCGCAGGCAGTCCAAGCGCTCGCTCGCAACATGGTCGCGATCCCAGATCTCGAGACGGATGCCGGTCTGGTTGCAACGCCGCCGGTGCTCTACGAGCGAGTTGTGTGGCGGCCGCAGCGCGAGACCCAGCAGGATGACCAGACCATGGACTCGTTCTTGAGCGCGGGGTCGGCCGACGAGGCGTTCGAGATGCTTGTCGACTCGGTGACCTTTCAGGACCAAACCGAGGTCGTAGTCTTCAAGATTATCATGCACACCAGCCCACACGACACACCGGAGCCTTCCACGCTCTGCTTCGAGATGTATCCGGGCTCGGAAGCCAGCCTCAGACGCCTCGAGCAGATCGCAAAGCAGATGATGCAGGGCATACTATGAATATGATTGCGGCCGCAGCCGCTTCATCGTTATGCATCGAAGCGAGTTCCAATACAGTCGCAGATGCGCCTATCTGAGGCTCGCATCGCCCGCCTGCTTTATTACAATGCCGGCGACTCACTGCATCGGGCAGGAGACATCCAACGCGGACTCGCGCGTTTCCGTCGCCACGGTGTTGTACCCGCTGTCGATGCCCGACCCGGTGCTGGCATGGCACGCCGGCTTGGCGCCAGTTTGAGACTCGCGTTTGGCCTCGAGCTTCTCCTCGGCAATCTCGGCCGTGAACACAATCTCGCCGCGCTGCTTGCGCGTGAGGAGCATGTTATACAAGGCGTGGTGGGGCGTAGGCGTGGCCGACGCGAGCAGCTCAAGCGCCGCAGCATCTGCCCCGAGCCCAAAGAGTGCGAACTGGCCGAGAACGACGGGGTCCGGGCTCAAAATGCGCGTAGGTATCTTGACAGGCAGCTCAGGTCCCATATCGGAAGTAATCCACGGGTGCTGAGCAACATCCCAGATGCTTGGGCGGCGAGCCTTGTCCTTGCGCAGCATCCGCATCACGAGATCCAGTGATTCTGCATGATCCCATCGTCATTTTAGTTGTCAGCAATATCAGCAGGCACACAAGAAGTCGTCCGGGCAGCAGAAACCAGACTTGAGCACCTTTGTCCAAATACATCCCCGGATACGGATGACTTTTGCAGATCTTGCGCGCAACCTCGGCCTCATTGCCGCTGGCAGAGTCAAACGGCAGGGTCTTGTTGAGCATCATGTACAGCGTCACACCAAGACACCAGATGTCGACCTCGGGTCCGCGGTATGAGCAGCACTTGATGACCTCTGTATTGCCCCGCCGCTGTCAGTTTGCCCGTTCTCGGATCTCGTGAAATGTGCGCATGCAGCAGTGCATGCGGTATACGCACCCGGCGCACAGTACTTGAGCGAGCCGCACACCGTTCGGCAGTCGCCCGTCGCATCCATGAACCGCGCAAACCCAAAGTCAACCAGCTTCACCACGTGGTGCGACGTGAGCAAGATGTTCTCGGGCTTGATATCGCGGTGAATGATAAAGTGGGCATGGAGGTAGTTGACGGCCGAGACAAGCTGGCGGAAGATGCCGCGCGCAAACGAGGCGTTGAGCGGGCCGTGCCTTTGCACAAAACTGGAAAGGTCGCCTTGGGGATCCACCAGCACAGGTTGATCAGAGTCCAGCCGAGTCAGCGCATACAAGCCAGCATGGCCATATTGATTCCGGCTGCGCTTTGCAATCCAAACTCACCTCCGGACACAAACTCGTTCTCAAAGACGATACTCGCCGAGTTTTCCTTGTTGTTGATGTTTGCGTTTTTGTTGATGGCGATGTTTTCGTTTTTGTTTTTGTGCATTCGCGCATGATCCATATGCGATCCATTGCATATCAGATTCAATAGCGCAGGCGTCGAGGTGGCGAGTGGAGTGGATGCGGGAAAAATATCAGCAGGCGGCGCCAGTGTCTGGAGCATCAGTAGCAGGGCTTCCGCGACTGCATAGAACGCAGCACAGATTGAGTATTGGCACATTTGATTCGGCGATTGAGTTGCGCGCCAAGATCGCATGAAACCAGCCGCCGAGGGGAAAGGTGTTCGAGAGCACGCCCTCGACGTGCGGTCGAGCCGATCTCGACTCAGGCGCAGGTGAGAGCCCGGGGAGCGGTAGATTGGGCGGGTGGAAGCACGGCGAGGTGGTATCCGCCTCACCAGAACCTCGAGAAGCAGACCAATGTTTGGGTGCCGGACTAGATGCGCGATTCTGACTTCGGATTTGATTCGCGTGTAGTCGCGGTCGCTCCTCAGCGACTCCTTGTCAATGATCTTGAGAGCGACCTACCGGCGTCCAGAGTCCAGTGAGCGATGATGGACAGAGTATGAGCATGTGTCCGTTGGGGGCGAAGGCCAAGCGGCGAGCAAAAGTGCCCGATGCCCGCACGTGAGCGATCGGCACAAGCAGGCAGCGGTCCAAACAGCTGGTCAGCCCGATGATAAGTACCATCCGACCCGCGAACAGGCTCTCGGAGCAGTAAACGCTCGATGGCAGCCCAGCGACCGCAGCGCATCGAAATGCCGTGCGGCCAGATAACGCTCGCAATGTCTTCTCAGCAGACGGCTCATCTCGATGCAGCAGCCGGTCGTAGACAGAGATTCACATCCCCTCGTGTCGCAGACAAAGACAGCGCCGAATCAGTCAATTGCTGGCGCCGAGCCCCAGCGCTGGCACCGGTAGCCCGCGTCCCAAGACGGCAAGCGGCATCGCTTTGTCGGTCGGTTCGCCCCCACCAACAAGGCAAGTCGCGAGCAGCACCCACTCGCCTGCTCGTTTGTCCTTGAGTTGACAGCCAGCTTGACCTTGCTGTATGAGCCCTGGCCGATGGTCTTGATGACAAAGAAGCGGTTCAGAAAGAGCTGCTGCTGCGGCTGCGACTGATGCTGGCCCGACTTGATCTTGCCCGCTGACTGCTCGCCCTCCGAGTGCGGCGGCGTCTGCCCTGCTTCCTGATCGGGCAGCACCGAGGTGCTGCGCATCGGGTCGCTCGTCGGCGACGCACCCAGCACGCTACATTCGCTGGACACCGGCTTGGCACTCGCTTCGACCGGGGAGCGCATTGGCATGCGTGCCGTCCCCGGCTGGATGCCGTCTGCCGGCGTCTCCGGCCGTGCGGGTGTGGACTCGGACATCCTTGCGATTCGAGATATCGGGCAAGAGTTGCGCGCGCTGTATGCGGTGCTTTCGGCACACGGGGAGGGAGTCGTCCCACGCGCAACACAAAAGAAAGACAAAGGAGAGCCCCCGGAAGCGGGTGGAGGGTCTGTCAGCACGGGCGGCATTGGTCCATGCGCCATGCCGGC
>JADGIZ010000444.1:0-13531 GCA_027604665.1 Polyrhizophydium stewartii | reverse complement strand
GCCTCCAGCCGCGTCGCCCCGATCGCGCTTGCCCCGCTTCCGCCCCCCATGGCGACGCTGCTCACCATCCTCGACCGCCTGCTCGCGGAGAACCTGCACGGGCCCACCCTGCCCTTCACCTCGCACCGCTCGCTCTCCGGGAAGGCCGCCTCCATCAACTTCGACCAGTGGGTGCTCATCGGCAACGAGTACACGGACCTCGACTCAAAGGACCCCAGGTGCGTCGCGGCCTGGCTGCCGACAACTCGAGTCTCCTGGCACTCGCCGCCGCTGCCGCCGCCACAGCGGCAGCGACCACCTGCTACGGCCGCTCGTGCGGCACAGGCATGCCCCTCGCCTCGCGCCCACTGCTGCTCGGCTGCCGCCGCCGCTGCCGCCGCACCACCACCACCACCACCACAACCAGCCCCGCTGTCCTCGCCGCCCCTGGTCGCCGCGGATGCTTTTGGCTGACCGCAGCTCGGCGGCCCTCGCCGCCCGGCCGGCCTGTGTTGCTTCCTCGGAAACAACGCCCGCCCCCGCCCCGCAGGTGGCTCGAGCTCTTCATCGAGTTCTTCATCCAGAGCACCGGCTTCGAGGTCCACGACGACCTGCTCTTCTTTGTGCGCCAGTATGTCCCCTCGCACAAGACCTCCATGGCCTCCATGGCAGACGCAGACCCGGTCTTTGTCAAGCGCAGGGTCCCCGGCGTCGCCCCCGCCCTCAACGACGTCGTCGACTGGAAGCAGTCCTTCTTTCTGAACCTGATCTCCCAGCTGCCCTGCACCCTCACCGTCGCCGTGTGCTCCCGCGGCCCGCTCGAGTCCGCCGCATCCATGCCCGATCTGTCGCGGAGGCCCTCGGAGTCGGGCCTGGCCGCCGCCCCCGGCCCCGCCTCCGCGCAGCCGAGCGCGCAGCCGGCCCACGACGCTCCACGCAACGCGGCCTCGCCCGACCCGGCCCCACCGGCGTCGCCACCCGTGGCTGGGAGCGCAGATCTCGCAAAGCCGTCCGATGGCAACCCCGCAGACCAGATCCGGCCGCTCGACGCTGCGACGCCGGCAGACGCCCCCTCGGCCGCGCCCTCGGCCGACGCTACGCCCTCGGCCGACGCTACGCCCTCGGCAACACCGTCCATCTCGCTGTCCGCCAGCACATCCGAGGATCCCATGGCCGCCTCGGACCACACTGCGCGCCAGGCGCCGACGCGCCTCGCCGCTCCGACCGCATCGGCCCCCGCCGCGGCGCCAGCCAATCCAGAGTCCGCAACCCCGGCATCGCCCACGTCCCCGTCGGCGCACGCCGGCCCCGCCGCGCAGCCGCCGCGCCGCCCGTCCGCCAAGTCGCGCATGGTCGCCAAGCGCCGCGTCACCAAAAAGGTGTTCGCGGCCCCGTACAAGTCGCGCATGGACGTCAAGGACGCCTTCATGAACGAGTGCTCGTTCCCGCTCGTCTACTACACCGTCAACGACTACGAGTCGCATGCGCTGCACCTGCCCATCTCGGAGCGCGAGTATCTGTGCGTCGAGCTCTCGCTCACCATCCCCGACGAGCAGACCGCCGCCGCCTACGCCGCCGCCACCGACGCCGTCGCCGCCATCTCGATCGAGGACGACAACTCGCCCTTTCCCGTGCCGCCCAACCACTCCAAGATCATCCTCTTCCAGGGCGCCGTGCCGTACTCGTCGCTGCTCGACATCTACCAGCAAAAGGGCCTGGCCGCCCAGAACCAGATCAAGAGCGCTTGGTCCAAGATGGCCGCCGCGCAGCCCTCGTCGGGAGGCCCCGCATCGCGCCTCGGCTCCGCCGCTGCCGGCGCTGGCGCCGGCGCCGGCTCGGCCGCGGGCAAGTCGCCGCCCGCCCGCACAGAGTACATCATGATGCGCGGCCCGCACGGCAAGGGCCAGTGCCAGGTCGCCATCACCGACAACGAGCACTACGTCTCGGCGCCCGAGGCTGCGGGAGGCCCGTCCGGCGGCAGCGCTTCCGCGGCTGCAGACGCCCCCATGTCGTTCTCGGACCGCCTGCGCTTCCTGGGCAACGTCGTGCGCAGCCAGCTCGTCGGGGGCGCGGCCGGCTCCGCCGCGGATGCGGCCTCGGCGTCGACGCTCAAGCGGCCAGACAGCCTGCGCTGCTCCATGACCTACGTCAACGTGCCGTGGCAGTCCATCTCGGGCGATCTGCTGGACCACGCACGGCGCTTGGCCGCCGCTGCCGCCGCCGAGCCCGCGCCCGACGCCGACGCCGCGCCGCCTGCCCAGCCGCAATGAAGCAGCGGCTGCGGGCTTGGCGATGAGATATGCATGGCTGTATTCGTGCGTGCATGTGAGGCGGGGGTGTGAGGCACTCGGGCAGGGCCGAGGGCTGAGGCGGAGGCGCAGCTTGGAGCGCACGCTGAGGCTCGTCGGAGGTGTGGTCGAGGTGGGGAGAGGGACAGGCGCGGGGCAAGCAGGGGGCGGACGGGAGCAGCCCGCTGGCGGAGAAGGTGAGGCAGGGCGTCTATTTCTTGGACGCCTTGCTGACCTCGTCGACGGCCTCGCGGACCGCCTCCTCGGCCTTTTTCTCGAGCTCGGGCAGGCGCTTGAACAGGCGGTCTGCGGTCGTGCGCACGTTGGGGACCTGCAGGCGCGGGCGGGCGGGCACGCACGCACGCACGCACACACGCATGCATGCATGCGGCATGAAGCATGCAGCAGGTGGCGGGGCGTGGCGGGAACCGGTCAGCGCACGGCGTCGGCAGCGGCAGGGACCTCGGCGTGGCTGCCGTGGCCGTGCAGGCAGGTCGGTGCGGTCGCCGCACCCACGCCCCCTCGCCCCGCACGACAGCCCCGCAACCGTCAGGCACCAGCGCACCTCGTAGTTCTGGGCAATGAAGATGCCGCCGACGATGCCGACGAGCGAGCCAACGATGAAGGAGCGGAGACCCATGGTTGATTGCGACTTTGGGGGCAGGCCGCACGTGCGGCCAGATGCGCCGCGTCATCCTCGCTCACTGTCCTCAGCCAGCCAGCGACAGCCAGCGACAGCCAGCGACAGCCAACCAGCCAACAGTCATCGACAGCCAGCGACTGCCTGCCTGCCGGCAACCGACGGTGCACACGGCGCCGAGATCCAGCACGAACACAAATACCCGACGCATGCGTTTATGCGAGCAGGAGGCGCAGCGACGAGGCCGGGCCACTGCCCAGTCCTTGCCGCGGCGGCATGAGCTTGCCCCTCGGCAGCGTGTCAATGAGCCGCAGGATGATCTGCGACGACAGCTCCTCCGAGTCGCCCGAGTCGTGGAACGCCAGCACGCGCAGCGCGCCAAAGCCAGCCATCTCGCCAAACAGGCTGGGCACGCACTCGCGGAACGACCGCAGCACATGGTCAAACAGCACGCCCTCGTGGTGGTTGGCCGGCAGCAGGTCCGCGTGCCCCGTCGACACCGTCGGCGGCAGCACAATCGAAAACTGCACGCTCAGCACCTCGAGCGCGGGCAGCGTGCTGGACAGCACGTCGAGCCGCACGCCGTCGCGCACGTGCCCGAGCGCGAGCGTCGTGATGCCCGGGTTGCCGCGCAGCAGCTCGAGCAGCGCCCGCCACGAAAAGCTGGCGCCGCCAAAGCCCTCGATGAACAGGTGCGTCAGATGGTGCATCGACTCGGCCAGCTGGCGCACGGCGGCGCTGCTGAGGCCGTATAGCGCGCCGCCGTTGGGCGCATGCGACACGGCGCCTGCATGCGCGCCGTACGGACCGCGGCCTGCGCCACGCACGACCGCATGCCCGCCGCCCTGGATGAACAGCCGCCGGCACTGCGTGCACCGCGCCGCGACGGCCTCGATGAGATCCGGGCTGCCGCACGCGTCCCAGCGCATCGACAGCACGACCGTGTGGACGCGCTCGGGCCGCCTGATGTGCCGCACAATCCGCGCCAGCGCCTCGCCGTCCGCGACCACGTTCCAGCGGTGCAGGTCCAGATGCACGGCGCTGACCCGCTGCAGCCGCGCGGGCTCGGCCGCCATGGCCACAAAGAAGCCCGTCACGTCGCGCATGGCCTCGCCCGCCGCCGCCGCGCGCCGCGGCAGCAGCCGGTGCCACGCCAGCTCGGTCCAGAACGGGTGCATCAGCGACACCCGCCGCAGCTGCCGCGACGCCTGGCCGAACGCGACCAGGCCGGGCATGCGCAGCGAGGCGACCGCACCGCCAATGTTGCGGTGCAGCCCGGTCGTCGGGCAGAACAGCCGGTGGGCGACGGCGTCGCGGGCGGGCCTGTGCGCGGCTGCGTGCCCGCCGGCGGCATGGCCCGCATGGGCCGCGGCGCCAGAATGCGCCCGCAGTGCGCCCGCCGCCGCGCTGGCTGCGCCCCCCTCGTCGCCGTCGCCGTCGTCGCCGCCGTCTGGCACAGGCCACGAGCCCGCCGACAACCACGGGTAGGCCGTCTGCTCGACCCAGAGCTCGTCCGGCTGCAGCGGGATGTGCGGCTGGACGAACATGAGGACGTGCAGCAGCACCTCGTCCGGAAGGCGCGGGCCGCGCGCAGCGTGCGGTTGCGGCGGCTGCTGCTGCTGCTGCGGTTGCTGCTGCTGCTGCGGTTGCGGTTGCTGCTGCTGCGGTTGCGGCTGCTGCGACCGCACCCTGCTGGCGTTGCTCCGACGCTGCCGCTTCATTCCGAGGGAAAACCGCATCCAAGTCGGCGACGGCATTCAGCTGCTCGCCTCACAGCTTCGCGGCCGGCTGCTGCGGCTGCGGGCGTGCATGCGCCCACGCAAGCTCGGGCTGGACAGGGTCGTCCCAGACCGCAATGCGGCCGTCGAGCAGATACTTTTGGTTGTTGCTCTCGACCTCGGGCAGCACGTAAATGTAGTTGACCATGATGCCAAACGACTGGTCGGCGCCTTTGGCTGCACGGCGCAGCGACCGACACCCAGTCAGCTGCATCTCTCACGCGCAACGTGCGCATCACGGTGCTTCAAACTCACGGGACGTGTCGCCGGCCCAGTTGAGCTGGTAGACCGCGGCGCCGTTGCGGATGTGGAAGTTGGCCACGGGGTCTAGCGCAAACATGCGCTTGCGCTCGTGGATCAGATAGCGCGAGCACAGGCGCATCAGGATGGGGCGGACGACCGAGACTGTGTCTTGCGACTCGAGCCACGCCGTGTTCGCAGCAAGGTCCTGCCACCCAAGAGTCGTCAGCGGCCAACTCGAGGCATGCAAACATGGCGCGATGGCCGGCCGATCAACTCACATGAAGCGCAGCAAGCGCCGAGGCGGCACTCGGCTTGAGCGTCTCGAGCGCCCTGGCTTCCTCGGGCAGAAGGAGCGGATCGGCAGCGCACTTGCCGGGATTCGCCGCTTCGATGCTGATGGCGGCCCTGAGCCATCCTCGGAAGCCCGGAATGGGCGAGAGCGTGCTAAAGGTCGTGATCGAGGGGTAGTTGAGCTGGACCTCCTTGACGACGCGCTTGATCAAAAAGTTGCCGAGGTTGACGCCGCTCAGACCAGGCTGCGACGACGAGATGGAATAAAAGATGGCCACCTTGGGATCGCGGATCTCGGCAGGGCGGTCGTCGAGGATCGCCTGGATGCTGGTCGAGACGGTGGGCACGAGCGCAACCTGGACCGACGTGAGCGGCTCCTGCGGGATGCCGCGGTGGAAGAAGGCGTAGCACAGGCGTGCGAGGCCGAGGCGCTGCTTGAGGTCGTCCCACGACACGATCTTGTGGACCGCCTCGTACTGCACAATCTGACGCACACACAGTCCCCCAGCGGGAGCGCTTCAGCACCACAACGAGCACATGCAGCGCGAAGCAGAGAACCAGATGCAGGCAAATGCACCTTTTCGAGGATGCTGGCGGGCGAGCTCCATGTGATCTGCTCGAGGTCCACAAAGCCCATGCCGAACCATTCCTGCAGCCTGTCCTTGAGCGAGTCATTGAGCGCGCGCAAGTGCAGGTTGTTTCCGTCCTCGGCCAGAATCGCCTGGTGGGCGGATCCGGCAGCAGCGCGTCGGGCCGCGAGGCATCCCAGCGTCAGTCACGAGACCCATTCATGGGTGCACCCCGCAGAGAGACGGCCAGAGGCGCATACCAAAATGTCGGCGCGCATGTTGACGAGGAAGCGCATTCCGCCCGGCAACTGGTTGATGCGGGCAAACAGGATGTCGTAGGCGGGCTTGAGCGCATCGCGCAGGCGGCTCGACGCACGGAGGATGGTGCGGTCTGCTTTGTTCTGGTCGATGCCGAGGGCAGAGACACGCCGCAAGGATATATGAGCATGCACACCGATGCAGAGGCGCACGCCAGACACGCACGCACCAGCGAGTCCTCAAACTGCTGCACCGCCGCGGCCGTCTCCTGCAGGTCGATCGAGAACTCCTTGGCCAGCACGAGCAGGAACTTGGCCTTGGCGGGCTGCGTGGGGTGCCACGGGACCAAGGCCGCAAGGTCGGGTCAACATCCCCCTCGCCTGCGCGGCTGCCACAACCGCCGCCGTGCACAGATCCACGTGCGGCACGAGACGCACCATGTCGAGGCTCTCGTAGAACTCGCAGCACTGGCGGGTCATGAGCGACGGCCAGATGTCGCCGTGCTCGCGCTTGGCCTTGATGACCCCCGTGATGAGCCGGCGCACCGTCTTGTCGTCGGGCGTGGCGCGCGGGCCGGGCGGGGCGGCGTCGCGATCGACGGCGCCGCCGTGGGCGTCGGTCGGGTGGCCAAGCGTGTACGAGGCTGCACGGGCCTCGGCGGAACGTGCGTCGGCAGCGCCGTCGGGGGCCGGGGCAGGGCGTTCGCCGTCAGCTTGACGTGCGTGCCAACGACCTCGAGCAGCGGCGGCGGCGGCGCCAGGACGACAGAGCGGCGGCGGGAGCGGCAGCACGGCGCGCATGTGGCGGGCGGGGATGGGTGGCGGCTGCACGCACCGGGCTCGTGGGCGAACTTCATGACGTCCTCCCAGAACTCGGCGACGATGGCGCTGGGTGGCCGCTGTGGCTGGAGGGTAAAGAAGCGACGGCCACGCGCAAGCTGCACCGCAGCGTGGCCGGTGGCGGCGGCAACCGCCACTGCCGCCGTGCCCGCGGCCGCAGCGGCCGCCCGGGGCACGCCGGCGTGCGCGATGCGAGCGGCCCGCGCGAGCCGTGCAATCTGCGCCGCCTGGTTGATCTGGCAGCAGCCCGGGGCCATGAGGCGAAGGACCGCCGCCGCCCGGCGGGACTGCGTCATGCGCGGCGCATCATGACATCCGCCATGGCTTGCGCGGCTGCCGCCCACTCCCCCGGCTGCGGCGCAGGAGCAGCGCGGACCAGATCCAGGTGCACGGCCGCTCGCTCACGGAGCATTGTTGCGGCGGATCTCAAACACAAATATGCTGTCGAGCCCCGCCTGCAGCGGCACGCCGTCCTCGGGCTCGAAGCGCAGGCCGTCAAGCATAATGGCACGGTCCCCGCCGCGCAGAGCCCCGCTCATCTCGCTCTGAAGTGCGGACTCGAGCCACGCACGCATCTCAAGCGGATCCGGCCCAACCTGCCGCGCTCTAAGCCCCCACTTGTCGAGCAGCGCCTGCACCGATCTCCGCGAGCTGCGCTCTTGGTACGCCGTCACAAACACGGCGTGCGGCGGCGAGCGCTCGAGCACAAATGCGACCGTGGCCAGCAGCGCCTCAAAGTCCTTTGGGTCGTACATGACGTCGGCGCCAAGGATCACGTCGAAGCCGCTTTCGCCGACAAGATCGGCCATCTCGCCGGTGGCAAAGTCTCCCCACGCCAGCGGCCGGACCAGCACGTCCGCGCGGCCGGCACTCGGCACGCCTGCGCCGTCAAGGCCGTTGAGGCGCACCGAGTCCCGCAGATTGCCGAGCACACGATCCAGCGCCGGGTGGTCCGTGAGCACGACCTGGGACGCCACGCCAAGTCGGGCGAGCACCAGACCAGCGAGTCCCGTCCCCGCGCCGAGCTCGAGCACCCTCATCCCGCGCAGCTGCGTTCGGCCGCAAAAGACCGTGGCTGCGAGCACAAGCGCCGACGGCCAGGTGTAGCACCCAAACGCCGGATCGTCGAGCTCGCACACGGCGACCGACACGGCCGCCCCTGCATCTGCCAGGCGGATGCGGCGGACACGGCGCTGCGGCGCGGCGTCCGGCGGTCGGCGGCCTGCGCCTGCACCACGTGCGCTGCCGGCAGCGTCCTGCATACCAAGTCGGTCTGCCCCGTGCGCGATCCTGGTCCTCGTGGGTCCTGACGGGTCCTGGCGGGGCCCGGCGGTGGACGGCGCTCTTTGCGGCGTGATGGGAAAGCCGATTGACCTCGAGCCCGGCGACGTCTTTGGCGCTGGCGTGCGGCAGCTGCCTGCGGCCGTCGCCGCGCTGACGGGCCTGCGCAGCATCGGCAGCGACACCGGCGCCGGCCTCGGCGGCATGGGCGGGGCCGCTGCCAGCGTCGGCATCGGCGGCGCAGCCTCCCTCGCGGCGGCCCCCGGCATCGCAATGGGCTTTCGCCAGCACCCCGAGCTCGCCGACGACCTCTCCGACATCCTCTCGCAGGCGGCGAGCCCGCGCACCGACTCTGGCGGCCGCCCGACGTACTCGGAGGCCGCCGCGCGCGGCATGGCGGCGTTCCTGGCCGACGCGGACCGCTGCCCGCCGTCCGAGCATCCGCGCCGCTGGCTGATGCTGCTCGAGCTGCGATGCAGGACGCCGACGCGTGGCGCTGCCGCGGACGCGACCGGCGAGCCGCCGGCGGCGGGTCTTGGCAGCCTCGGCGGCATCGGCGGCGCGGGCGACCGTGGCGCGGCCGGCGGCTCGCGCCTCAGCATGTCGCCGTTCCTCGAGGGCCTGCGCTACGGCATGGGCGACTCTGCCCCGAGCCCCTCGGCGCGGTCGGGCCGCGATGCCGCCTCCGCGACGCGGATGAACATGTCCGTCGACGAGCTCGAGCAGCTTGTCATCCGCCAGCTGAGGCCGCGCGCATTTAATCTGCTTATCGGGAGCACGCTCTCGAGTCGCGGGCGGTACTATCCCTCCGCGCTCGAAGACAGCGCCGATGCGGGCCCCGACGTGCCGTCGCTGTCGATCGAGGATGTGATGGAGCGTCTGCGGCGCCAGCTGCGCAACTCGTCGACGCAGCTGGACCAGAGCTCCGACGACCGCGCGCACCGCCGCAGGCGGGCTGCGATGGCGTCGATTCCCGTGCGCCAGGACCGCGCTGCCGCGGATCCCTCGCAGGCGCGGCAGCCTGTCTTTCGCTCGACGGAGGCAACTCCGCTGCGCGCCGGACTCAATCTCGCCAGCGCATCGTCGGCCACAGTCCGCCCGACGCCGGGGGCTCGTGCAGCCGCAACACAGCGCTCGGGTGCGCTCTCTCCGACGCCGACGCAGCCTCGGCCAGCAGTGCAGCCTTCCGCCCCGGCGCGCACGGCTGCAGCGTCCAGCCCAACGCCGCCTGCATTCGATGCGTCTGCCGTCCTCTTTGACTCTGGATACATGCAGTTCGACCCAATGCAGTCCACGCTGGCCGGAACCGTCATTGACCTAGTCATGGGAGACCATCAAGCGACGCAGCACTCTGACTCGGCGACGCTGTCCTCTTTCACGAGCCTTCCGGCATGGCACCCGCCGCTGCCCTCGAGCGAGCCAACGAATATCCTTGCAAATACCTTTCTCCGGTGGAACATGGCCCGGCGCCTCGGCCAGCCCGAGCCCCCGCTTCAAATGTCTGGCTCGGCCTTCGATGGCTCGCGCGGCGTACCGCATATCTCGTCCGCAGCGCTCTTTGGACCCGCTCAGCATGCATCCGCGGAGATTGGCGCGGGGCGATCGGCGTGGAATGCCCAAGCGCTGGCTGCGGCATCAGTGGGTATCGATGCGATGCCGCCAAGCGCCGGCGCGACTTCTCTGCTGAGCTCGCGACTCGACCGGTTGAGGGTCGAAGCGCAGATCATGACGCAGCCCGGCGGATCTGTGCGTGCTACGCCTCGAGGTGGCCCTGCTGAGACTCTGGCCTGGCCAGAACCAGAGATGCCCGCGCCAGGGCCAGAACCCCAGCGGCCGCAGTGACGTGAGCACGTCCCGATCCGGCGCACGAGGCGCTCCAATAAAGGCAGGCTTGATTCAGAGATGAGCTGGCATCTGCTGTGCTCGGCGCTGTCCAGCGCGCAAGTATCCACGGCGGGCCGTGTCTCGCCGTGGCGGCCATCTCCACGGTCGCAGTGCGGTGTCCGTCGGCGCGCCGCATGCTCTGATCTTGCTCCCCAAACCCGCAGACGCCACGGGCACATAGGCCCGCCCCCGCTATCTCGCAGCTCCACGCAGCGCAGGGCTCCAGCGCGCGACCGGCGCATCCAGCTGCGAGCTCCACACGTCTCTGCCATACAGGTCAGAAGGCCTTGGCGCGGCGTCCGCCACCAGTGCGCACTCGGCCCATCCGCCGCCGGCTCCAACCACCGCCGTCCCGCCAAGTCCGCGGACGGTCCACATCCACGCACCCGTAACTCGTCGAGCTTGTCAGCACACTAGGGAGCCGTGCGATCATCACGCAGACATGGCGATGGCAACGGCGGGCAGCTCGTGCCCAGAGTATCTCATGACGGCGTCGCCCGTCGGACTCGCGGCGCTGTCAGACGGGGGCTGGCCCTCGCCTGATGCATCGCAGCCCGAGCTTGCATCCCTCTCGATGCCCGACGCCGAGCCGCACAGCGCCCCACTGCCCACGTCGCCCATCATGTCCGGCCTCGAGGCAGGATCCAGATCCGGGTTGGCCAACATCGCGCCGCTCAAGTCACCGCCCGGCGGCTCGACGCCGCAGTCGACTTCAGGGCTCGGCTCGATCGGCAGCAGCAGCAACTCGACAAACGAAGTCAGCGACTCGAGCGAGTCACTCGCGTCGGACTCGAGCGCATCGCGCCGCGCGGCCGATGCGATTGCCAACGACACCATTATCCAGCACCTGCTCTCGAGGCGCATGCGCATGACGGACGTCTCGGAAGAGGCCGAGAAGGAGCGCCAGCTGCGCATGTACACGATGCTGAGGCACTCGCACCACTACCGCCGCCTGCAGGTCGCATCTGCCAACGATCGGTGGGCCGACGGCTGCGCAAAGTCCCGCGACTTGCCCGAAAGCAGCCCCGGTGGGCTCTCAGGCCACGCGCCGGTGCACAACCAGCCCCAGGCGCAAGACGAGAATGTGCAGGGTGGCGCAGCCGGTGCCAACGAGCAAGGCTACACGCGAGCCGAGTTGCTGATGAGCCACAAGGGTGGTGGGCTTTTAGAGATACCCGACGGCATATTTGACGACCTGATCGCGCCGAGCACAAGCAAGTCCGTTCCAGCGAGCCCAGTTCCAGACGCAATGGCTGCATCGGAGTGTTCGGCGGCAAGAACGTGGGTTGACCGGATCGGCTGGTAGTGAAGGAAGAGTGGTGCACTGACGCGACTGAGCAGCGACTCCAGATCCAAAGCACCAGCAGATGCTACCCAAACGCAGCAGGAAGCATCTCAAAGCCCAGATCTGCAGCCGGATCAAGAAGCGCGTGGGCGGCAACCGACCCACAGCATCCTGGCACGGCCAGTGTCGATCCTGTGCCGCGGCGAAGGCCAACGGCACGCAGCAGACAGCCACACGCACTCGTCGCTGCCGGTGCGGCGCCGGGTCTCGTTCTCGCAGAGTGTGGTTGTGTTTGCCGATGAAGACCTCGATGGCGCGCATCCGGCGCTCGGGCACACCCAGTCGCTGTCGCGGCCGCTGGCAGCGGGCCAGCAGCACGCGGCGGCGGGGTCTGGCGCGCCGCCGCCGCCGACGCGGGCACCGTCTCACGCCAAGCATCTGTCGCTGCCGTCGCGGATCACCAACATCCAGGAGATCAGGCTGCGCATTGACGACCGCGCTGCTGCTGGTGCTGCTGGTGCTGCTGGTGCTGCTGGTGCTGCTGCTTCGCAGGCGCAGCCGGGAGACGGCATGCATCGCAGGCAGGCGTCGGACGACAAGACGCGGGCCAACTCGCCGACGAGCCCGACGGCCGCCGGGCCGACCATTCCGGCTGCGGGTGGCGACCTCGGAGAAAGCCCGCTGTGCAGGGTCGAGGTGGGCGGCTCGGCCGACACCGTTTCGGGCGGCGGCGAGAGCCCGCCTGCGGCAGACGAGCCGCTCGGGGCCGCGTGCGCCCGCGCCAAGACGGAGCCGCGGCGCAAGCGCGGCCAAGGGTGGCGCCGGCTGGGGCGGCTGTTCACGCAGATGACCGTTCGGCGGGCCATAAACACCTCGGGCGGCTGAGCTCTGCGCCCCGTCGACGCAGCGTCAGCCGCTCGGAAATCTTTGGAAGGTCCGGGGCTCGGCCGAGAGTGCGGAAAATATATCGCCATTTTTTCCGCATCCTTGGTGTATTTAAAGGCCGCGGGACAGGTATCGTTTCGCGACCACGCCAAAGCTCGAAAGGTGCGGTGGACCGCGCACTGGCTGGGCTGGCAGCGTCAGCCCCGCAGAGCGGGTCGCGCGCCGCAGCCGTGCTAAAACGCCCCGCCCGCGAGAAGCCATGTCCGTCCCGACGTCCAACACGCAGGTGCTCTTCAAGGAGGACCCCGGCGCGGCCCTGGTCCAGACCTCGCACATGGAGGTCGTCACGGTGCCGTTTGCATCCCCCGAGCTGGCCGAGGGCGAGGTGCTCGTCAAGAACCTCTATATCTCGCTCGACCCCTACATGCGCGGCCGCATGAACACCCGCGTCAAGAGCTACTCGGCCTCGTTTGAGCTCGGCAAGGTCATGCAGGCCGGCGGCGTGTCGCAGGTCCTTGCCAGCCGCCGCGACGGCTTCGCAGTCGGCGACATTGTCTCGACGTTTGTCGGCTGGGAGGAGGTCACGCTCGTCCCCGCCGCGCTGCCGCTCCGCAAGATCGACTCGGCCGTGCCCGTGCCGCTGTCGTACTACCTCGGCGTGCTCGGCATGGTCGGCGCCACCGCGTACCACGGCCTGCTCGACCTCTGCTCGCCCAAGGCCGGCGAGACGCTGTTTGTCAGCGGCGCGGCTGGCGCCGTCGGCCTCGTCGTTGGCCAGATCGCCAAGATCAAGGGCCTGCGCGTGGTTGGCTCTGCGGGCTCGGACGAGAAGGTTGCGCTGCTCAAGTCGCAGTTTGGCTTTGACGAGGCATTCAACTACAAGACCGTGCCGTCGATCTCCGAGGCCCTCGGCGCCGCGGCTCCCAAGGGCATCGACGTCTACTTTGACAACGTCGGCGGCGAGCACCTCGACGCGGCGCTCGCGCACATCAACGTGCACGGCCGCATCGCCGCGTGCGGCATGATCTCGGGGTACAACGGCCAGCAGTACACGTTCAAGAACCTCACCAACATCATTGGCCGCCAGGTCAAGATCGAGGGCTTCATCATCGGAGGCAAGCTCGCCGACCCCGAGTTCACGGCGCGCTTTGGCGGCGAAGTCGGCAAGTGGGTGCTTGAGGGCAAGCTCAAGTACGCCGAGCACGTTGTCGAGGGCATCGCCAAGGCCCCCGATGCGTTTGTCGGGCTCTTCAAGGGAGACAACACCGGCAAGCTGATCATCAAGGTGTGACGCATGCATGCGATCCGGCA
>JADGIZ010000443.1:0-13559 GCA_027604665.1 Polyrhizophydium stewartii | reverse complement strand
GCCCGGCCCCGCCTGTGCCTGCGGCCCTGGTGCTACCCGGAGCGACCCTCGTCGCCGCTCCCCTGCCCCCACCGCTGCTGTCCGCGCCACCGCCGCTGCGGGCGGTCAAGACACCGCAGCCAAGGCTCACTCAGCTCCAGCCCGCCTCGCTCCAGCTTCGGCCAGTCCCCCCGCCACTACACAGGCCGCAGGAGCTCGCCTTCACGCCGCTGCCGCTGGCTTTCCCAATCTCGGCGGACGAGAGCACCTCTAGCCGCAAGCGCCGGTTCTCGGACTCGGACGACAGTGGCCAGGACAGCCGCGGCACAAGCTCGTACGGCTCCGACGACAGCGCCAAGGAGCGGCTGCGGCGCAACAGGGCGTCCGCCCAGGAATACAGAGCCCGCAAGCGGCTTGTCATCGACGATCTGCGCAACGAGAATCAGGCCCTGCGCGCGCGCAACGACGAGCTCACGCTCCGCATCGGCGGCATCGAGCAGACGAACCAGGCTCTCCTCGACCGCGTTGAGGCGCTGTCGGTGCAGCTGTCGACCATTGTTGCCCAGTCGACGCAGCCGCAGGAGAAGCCAGTGCCCGCTCCAACGGCGATGGCCATCCAGCCTTTGGTCGCACCAGCGCTGCCAATCAGCTCGCTCGGCCTCGGTGCAGGCGCACTCGCCGACGTGACGACCAGCGACCCGCTCGAGGCGCTGCTCCTCCAGATGCAGCTCCAGCAGATGCAGCAGCAGGCATTGCTGCCCGCGCTGCCGCTGGCGATCAACGGGCAGAGTTTCGCGTTCGGCCTGATGCAGCCGCTCCCGGCATTCACGCCGACCACGCTGGCGCAGGCCGCCGCCTCGGGATACCCGGCCCAGCAATCGGCTGTGTCGGCGCTTGCCTCGCTGCTTGTGCCCGAAGTCGTCTCCCCGGACTCGGCGCACGACTCGCGCATCTCGAGCGAGCACGATTCACTCACCGAGAGCATGCCGCCCGTGCAGCGAGTCCAGCGGGTGCCGCACTCCCCGCACAAGGCCCACCACTCGACCTCATCACCTTTGAACTCTGCGCACGGACGCAACTCGTTCGTTGCCCAGCTCACCCTGCACGTCGTGCAGTCGTTTACAACCATCCTTCGCACTCGGCCCCCGCCACCACCGCCGGCAAGCGCCACGATCGGCCGCTCGACGCTTCCGAACGCTGCAAACGGTGGCCGCACGCTCGAGAACTCATCCGCCACACACTCCGCGCCGGCCCTAACCAACCTCCAGACTCTTCACGACGATGCTTTGTCCAGCCTGTCGCCGGCGTCCCCAGCAGAGTCGGAACCCTCACTGTCTCTCAAAGCGCCTGCACCTTCCATGTCGTGGAAGAGCCGCCTGCCGTCGCTATCCATGATTATGGGTCCTGACTTTGATGACATTGTGGCAGACTCGTCGTCGTTTGGCCCGCTGTCTCCGCCCGCCTCACCGCCTCGCCCTGTCGGCCGCCTCATCCGCATCTCGCCTCAAGAGCAGATGTCTTCACACCAGCATTTTCCTGCTACACCCGCCTCGCCGCCAGCTGCCACGCCTGCGTCGCTGCCGCCGTCGCGCACAGAACAATGGCTCCTCACGTCGATGTTTGCCCTCGCACCATGCGCATCTCAGCGCCACGGTCGCGCTATGCGCTCATCGGCCATCTTACGGTGGCGTGAAATCGCGGCGTCGTCTGCAGCCCATCTCTCGTGGTCCCAGGTCCGCAGGATACCGTCGCCCTCGGCCCTGACAATTCCCGCGTGGAGCAAGCAGCTCTCGATAGCGACACACGTGCTCAGGACACCCTCTTCAACCGCGTCTCTGTCTGCGTCTGCGACACCGCTTCTCTTGCGCTTGCGTTCAAAGCCGACGCAAAGATTTTAGATGCGGCTTCGATTGATGTGTTACCAAGCTTTGGTGTGTATATATCTGGTTACCTCTCCAACGTCCTCATCCTCATACCGCGACATCGCCAGCGCTTTTGCGGGCGAGCAAGGCCTCTTGTGACAGCGCGGAACAGACCAAACGCGCCTCAATAAAGGCGTCATGAGTAGACATCAAGGTGTGAAGCGACCGCAGCGCCTTTTAGTTGCTCTATTCGCGCTGCATGATCGGCAGCACCGTCAGATCCACGATTTACACCTCCTCGAGCGTCTCACTGTTTCTGACCAAGCTCGAGCGCTCCTGCAGCAAGCCGAGAGGTCAGCACGAACCCGCCGTGCTGCGCCAAACAGCGATGCACTTACTCCGTTGCGGTAGATCGACTTGGGCGGCTGCCAGCATGACAGAAACAGGCTTGCAATCACAACGGCGCAAAAGATCCACATGCTAATGTGGAAGATCGCCCCAAATGCAGGCAGCGTGTACATGTACCGCGAGAGAATGGTTGAAATGACCGACGGCGTGCATATGTCTGGCGAGCTGGTGATCTGACACGAGTACAGCTTGGTGGGGACTGCTGTGCAGTTTCGGCGTCCCATCGGGTCGATTGCGTCGCACTGTTGAAAGCTTGAGTGTCAGCCCACTCTTGAGAACAACGACAGCTCGCGGCGGCTACTCACAATGGTCTGGCTGCCGAATGACATGTACTGCGGCGCAGCCGTTGCAAGCATCAAGAGCCAGGCTGGCACGCAGACGCACAGCATCGCAGCCGCTATGATGATTGCCTGCGGGAGTGTTGTTTCCTTGCCCATGGTGAACAGGTTGAGACCAAACACGCCGACGCCAAACTTGCGCAAGATGTTGAAGGTGCATCCAATGACGTAGAGCGTCAGGAGCAGTACGATCAAGCCGTCAAACGGGAAGAGCTGTTGTACAGCCAAAGCGTCAGCCCGGTGTTCCCTCTCGCAACAGCTCAAAGCACGACCGGCTTACGCTTGCGGCCGTATAAAGCACCGTGTCCAGGATCGTGATAGTGCCGACGCTGACGACAAGGAAGTTGCAGCGCGTGCCGCACGAGTGCATGCCGCGGTCAATCAGCGTGGCCAAGATCGAGATGATAGTGATTGCCGTGACGCCAAGAAGCACGCCACCAACAACGACCTGCCGGACAGCGCACATCTCTGCTGTTAGAAGGTGATCTACTCTTGCGTGGTGTCCGGTCAATCCAGACCCACCTCAATGGCGCGCAGTGGGAGCGAATGAGTGTCTTCGTCCTGCGAGGATTCGCGGCGTGCATACAGCTGGTTCTGCAAGAAGTCTTCCTCGCGCTCAAGCGCCTCGAGCTGGCTGCGCTCGTGCGGCCGCATGCGTCGCAGCGAATCGCGCGTCGGATATCGGCGGCGAATCATGTCGAGCCGTTCGCGCACGTTGTTGAGGCTGCCAATCACATCGAGATCCTTGTATCCGTCGTAGCTATCTGGAGCTGCGCGGGAGCGTCAGATGGAAGCCTCCTTTGCAGCATTGCGGAGCGCGGATATCTGCTCACATTGGATGAGCGCAAGACCGGTGTGCGTGAGGCCATATCCCTGTTTGTTTTCGACCAGGGTCAGCATCCAGAAGCTTCCTGGGGAGTTGCAAGTCTTTCTTCACCATGTGCGTGATGCAGACAACAAACCCGGCGAGCGTAAGCACCACGATCGTGAGCGATAGCCCCGTTTCGAATCCTGGATCCCGCAATCCACGCGCACGTGGCGTGAATATCAGCAGACCCGCTTAACCGAGCGAGAAACACGACGCTATGAGCCCACCAGTCTGCTTGAGCAAGTTGTTAAACCACGGAAGATTGCCCGGGAGCATCGGCGGCAGGCCATAGTACGCGCCAATGAGCATGATGGTCGTGAGAACGCCGAGAGAGACAGACGAGTAGAGAAACGGCCGGTTTCCGTGCTGCAGTTCGCACGCACGTCAGCATGTATATTCGAGCCATTTCGCACTGGCGCGCCACGAACAACACGCAACTGAGCCGGTGTCCGAGTAACCAGTCGACTCTTCGATGTTCAAGTATGCAAATGGTGCCAGTCCAAAGCAGACCACGGCAAGAGTGAAAAACAAGAGGTTGTAGATGGTCTCGATCGTTTGTCTAAGCTCCTCGACGACTGCGGGCGTCGCCCATGCAAGCTTTGCGCCCGATGCCGCGTCCGTCGTGCTCGAGACCAGCTGGATGTCGACCGGCACGAGGGCCATGATCGACATTGCCGCGCCTGATAGGGATCGAGTGCAAACCGTCAGCGACAAGCAAAGCGTGGTAGCATGATGCGCGTTGGATGTCGTACCGACGGCGAGTGCGGCACCGATGGTGACTGCGAGAGTCAGAGAAGCGTGGCGCCAGCGTCGCCATGACGCAGGCGAGCAACAAGATGCGGACATGTCAGCATGCAGCGGATGTCGCATTGGCGCGGATAGATCGGCTGGTGCCACTCAAATGCGACGATTTGAGCTGCCGCGACAACACACGAGAGCCGCCCGAGCGGGCGCTGAGCTCCAGCCGGCGGGCGGAGGATGCAGCCAGAGGAGGGGAGTGCATCGAGCACAGCGACGTCAGAGGGCAGAGGCGTGGCTCGGCAGGGCAGTCGGTGCGCTATCGAGAGCAGACACATGCGTACCTGCTCGGCTCCCCTCGCGCCTGTCTTCAAGTCCGATCGCGAGGAAGGTGCTGACAACAACAAACACCTAGGCGCCTCGTTGCAGTCAGCATCTGGCCACTCGGGTCGACATGCCGCGCTTGCGCATGGAGCAGCCGGAAGGGAGCGAGGCCGTGGACGCCACAGCACGGGCTGCAACTCACCGTGCTCGAGAGGCCAAACACGGCCCACATCCAGCCGGACGATGCTTGTGCCGACATGGCCGCGAGTAACAGGGGTGTCGGCGGAAGCCAGATGCTTCCAAGCTCGGGTCGCGCCGCGTCCTCAGGAAAAGGGGGCGAGGCGGCGACACACCGCCGGCCGCGAGCCGACATGGCCGGCCAGAGCAACGTCGTGTGCGCCAACGTGCAAATCACCGGCGCCTGCGTCGAGCTCGGCATGGGCAACGTCTTCCAGCCGCTCGTGCGCATCATCCAGGCCGACGGCGCGGGGGCCATCATCATCGGCAACAACAACATCTTCGAGGAGCAAGTGACCATCTTCAACAGGTGCGTGCAGGCTCGGCGCACGCCGGCACCTGCAGACCGTGCGGACCTGCGGGCAGCTGACGCCCAGGCTGCCGGGTGGCCGAGCAGCAGCGCAAACGAGATGCATATTGGCGACAACAACCTGTTCAACTCTGGCTGCGGTGCGTTGCGCTGCCTCTCGGCTGCACTCGACTGCTGCCTCGCCGGCTGACCTTCGTGGCGGCTGCGGCTGCTGCGGCGACTGCGACTGCGGCGATTGCGACTCCGATGGTGACGGCGGGGACGGCGGCAACGCAGAGGTTCGAGCGGCCTTTGTCGGCGACGGCTGCACGATCTCAGCCAAGGGTTGGACCTCGCGCTGTGCAGTGCCGAGCTCGCACGAAAGGCTGACGCTCCGTGAAGCTCTGCTCGGCGACGAGTCGCAGGTCGGCGACGGCTGCATCATCGGCCCCCGGTGCACGATCGCCGCCCGCCGCCGGGTGCCGGCCAACTCGATCATCTTTGGGCAGGAGCACACGGCGCGTGCACAGTCACCGGCAACGCCCGCGGCGCAGGCCGTGCACATCAAGCACGTCGAGTATCTGCGCGAGGTGCTGCCCAAATATCACACCTCAACCTGATCCCCGATGCCCACGGGCCTGTTTATGCGTCGATGCGCGGGAACAGCGGCGAGGGCTTGGGCGGGACAGCGGCCTGGCGCGGTGGTGCTGCGCCGTCGGCGAGCCTCGCCCAGCGCTTGCCGATCCGAGCATTGGCCCATGTACGCTCGCCGGCATCCACGTCGAGCGTGTCGAGCAGCAGCGACATCTTGTGCGGCATCACGGGCTGCAGCAGGAGTGCACACACCCGAAGCGTCTCGTATGTCACAAACAAGACCGATTGGAGCTTGGCCTGTGCATCGCCCTGCTGCGATGCGAGCTGCCACGGCTTGGCGTCCGTCCAGTACTTGTTGAGGCGGACGATCAGATCCTCGACGCGCTCGAGGGCAGCCGGGAGGTGTCCGACTGCGATTTCGGCGTCGATCCGTTCTGCGGCGAGGGTCAGCCCGCCTCAAGTCCCACTGCACAGGCGTGGCGGCCAAACTGCTGTCCAGCAGCCACGCACCGGGGGCCTCGGCGACAAGCTCGACCAGCTCGATGGCATCAGGCGTCAACGGCGCGCCGATGGCGGCGGGAATCTGCCCCGTCTTGTTGATGGTGGCTGAGCAGCAGCGCATGACCAGGTTGCCGAGCTGCGCGCCGAGATCGTGCTTGTACCGCCGCAGCACCGACTCGTGCGAGAACTCGGGGTCGATGGCGATGCCGCCGTCGCGCATCAAAAAGTACCGCACGGGGTCGACGCCCCACTTGGCGAGCAGTGCATGCGGATCAACGACGTTGCCCGTGCTCTTGGACATCTTCTTCTGGCCGACGAGCCAGTGGCCATGCGAGACGATGCGGCGCGGCAGAGGCAGACCCGCCGCCATCAGAAACGCGGGCCAGTAGATGGCGTGGAATCTGCGATGTGTATCCGGGAAAGCAAGTGAGACTGTCAGCGCGAGATGCATAAGATGGCTTGCTTCTATGCAGTCATGGCTACTCGCTTGACGATATCCTTGCCAACAACGTGCACATGCGCGGGCCACCCGCAGCGCAGCGCCGCCTGCTCCTCCGTCTCGGCAGGCAGCGCGCGTGTCCAGGGATACCCCGTCACAGTCAGATAGTTGGTCAGGGCGTCGAGCCACACGTAAATGACGTGATCAGGATCGTCCGGCACGGGGATGCCCCACTGCAGGCGCGAGCGCAGGCGCGACACGGACAGGTCGCCAATGTCGCCGTGCTTGAGCTGGCTCAGCACAAAGTTGTACTGGCCCTCTGGAACAATGACTACGGCGGCGTGGGTTGCGGTTCAAATGAACGGGTCAGTGTCAATGCAGCTCAATCGATTAATGAAAGCGGCTCCAGCAAAGGTACCTTGCGGGTTCGCCTCGAGCCACTCGATCAGTCGCTCGCGGAATGCACCCAGACGGAATTTGTAGTTCTCTTCACGCGTCCACTCGACCTTCTTTCCAGACTCCTTGGAGATCTTTACACTGCGGTCAGATGAGGCAGCGGCGGAAGCGCCGCCGGGGACGCATGCGCAAGTCGGCGCGAGCTCTCACCATGGCTTTGGGGTTATCGGGTGAGGGCTCGACCTGGTTCTCCGGATAAAAGGTCTCGTCAGACACGCAGTACCAGCCCTCGTGGAATCCCTTGTAGATGTAGCCCTTGTCCTTGAGTTGATTCTGCGTGCACTAACATCAGCAGGTGGGACAATCGGCAGCCAGAGACATCTAGAACAATCTACCCAAAAATGCGCGACGGCCTGATAGTGGTCCTCATCTGTGGTGCGGATGAAGCGTGTGTGCGAGATGGACGCCTGTTCAAACAGGGACTGCAACCAGAAAAGCGGCGTGAGCAGCTCAAGATCCGCCAGCCGCTGATGCTCAGGTCGCACAGCGTGCCTTGAACTTGCCCGAGATGCCATCGCAGAACGCCTTTGGGTCCATCTTGGCTGCCTGGGCAGCTTCCTGGATCTGGATGCGGTTCGGAGCGTGAGCGATTGTGTGGTCGGGCCGCACCGGAAAGAGAGAGCTGCGGCAGAGAGCCATCCCCACCTTGAGGCCGTGCTCGTCGGTGCCTGTGCAGAAGATCGTTGGATGGCCCTTGAAGTCGTGCCACCGCTTGAGCGTGTCCACCAGCACGGTCGTGTACAGGTGCCCGATGTGTGGGACTGTGTCGAGGCAGGCACGTCAGCATGTGCTGCAAGCGGCCCCTCAAGCGCAGGCACGCAGAGCTCGCCCACCGGCGTTGACGTAGAAGATGGGCGAAGTGAACAGCAGCGGCGCCTTTGGCCCTGCGCCCGCGGCTGCGGCCAGCGTGCGGGGCTGGGCCACACCGGGCGGTGCAGTTGCCGTCCTCCTGGCCTGCATGCGCGGGCGGGCCGCCACCAGCCCACACGGGCGGCGCGGCACCGCGAGACGCAGCGGTCGCAGCACCCGGGGCATCTTTGCCCAAAGATCGCCCAAAGTCGCCCGCCGGCGACACGGACCCACGCACACGGGACCTGACGACCCGGCACGGCCAGCGGCTGGGCGGCAAGGAAGGCGGCACGAGCGTGAGCACGGTGGCACCGCACACCTTGGCGCACGCACATACATACACACACGGCCATGGACATCTGCAAGCGGCTCGTTGCGCTTGTGGCTCGGGCATTCTGCACCGACCAGCAGGCCATCATCCTCGACATCCTGTCGTTCCGTCCGCTGTGAGTCGGCCTTGCGTGGCTTTGGCCGTCTCCACTCTCAAAAACATGTGGGGCGGGAGCGGTGCACGGACCCGTTCTGGCAGCAACCTGCGAGGGATGCTGAAATGCTTCTCGGACACGTCAGGATGCGGGAAGAGGAGCTTGCAACAGCGCTCGGCACAACGCCAAAGGAGCTGGCCAAGGCATGCGGCAAGCTGAAGATGATGGGCATGCTTAAAGTGTGCGTGCAGCGCTCGAACCGCAGGCGCAGGACACGTTTGACCCTGCGCGCTGCTGACCGGCACGCCGACCAGCGAGACGCGCATGGAGGAGGTGGGCCGCAGCCGGGCCGAGATTGCGGCTGCGCAGGCCGAGGGCAAGACGTCGCTGCCCAAGGCGACCAAGGAGCGCATGAAGCGCATGCGCACATACTATTACATCGACTACCGGCAGTTTGTCAACATCGTCAAGTACAAAATGTACCAGATCGGCAAGAGCATCGAGAAGCGAGTCAACGAGGTGCGCCGTGCTGCGACGGACTCATCAACCACCGACGGATCGTTGCATCGACCGACCGCCAGATGTTTGGACGGCAATTCCAAAACGCAGTGGCTTACTCTGCCGCGATGCACTCCGTACAGCAAATGACGCACCTGCCCTACGTGTGCCAGGTCTGCCAGAAAGAGTTCTCAGCCCTGGACATGCTCACGCTCGATCGGACAGACGACTCGATCCCAAAATGCGACATTTGCCAAAACGAGGTCAAGCTCGATGACGAGAGCAAGCAGAAAAACACGAGCGAGGCATACACAAGGCGAGTGCTGCTTGAGACGCAGCGCTCTGCCTGTTAGTGTCTGACGGATACGGCAGGTTCATGAACGAGAGCCAGCCCATCGTCGAACTACTCAAAGAGACCGACAAGATCTCGATCCCCGAGTATGTCGCCTCCTGTCGCATCTACAACCATCTCGCCGTCTCTCTGACCCGACTGCGTCCAATCTTGTTTGGCGCATCGCGCGATATATGCATGCAGCTCCAAGCCGGTGCTTCCGGATGTCAACGCGATCGTCTCTCAGCCCGCAATGCAGCAAGGACCGATCATCAAGGAGATCGCAGGCCTGACCGGCCCGCAAGTGCTGATCGAGATTGTCGACGACAATGCCAAATCCAGTGATGTCGACGATCTTGTCAAGCAGGAGGCGGATGGCGACGATGCAAGCGCGCGAGGTCAGTGCTGCCGGGCAAGGGTGGCGCGTGTGGTGGAGAGATGGGGCGACCTGGTGGGGCAAGCGTTTAGCTGATCGGCAGCGCGTGGCAGATCTCGCCGAGTACTATGCGCGGCTGGCCGAGGAGCACGGCATGGGCGAGATG
The DNA here is from genome assembly GCA_027604665.1 of Polyrhizophydium stewartii. Classification (NCBI taxonomy): domain Eukaryota; kingdom Fungi; phylum Chytridiomycota; class Chytridiomycetes; order Rhizophydiales; genus Polyrhizophydium; species Polyrhizophydium stewartii. The sequence goes on along the minus strand of JADGIZ010000443.1, from coordinate 3,881 downwards.
GCAGGCGTTGGCAGTGCGTCTGGTGCATTTTATGGTTCTGCACACGGCGCCGCGCAGAACAGCAGCGATGACGACGACGACGAAGAGTTCAAGGCGGTGCCGATTGCGCCGGTTGCTGCAGACGTGAACCCGCGGTGAGCAGAGAGCGGCGTGAACACGAAACGCGAGCAAGAGCGACTTGGGTCGGTCCGGATGGATGGGTTGACAGCCAGTGTGTGCAGAAAACGCAGCGCGGGGGAGTATCTGCGTGCAGGGTTGGGGGACGAAGGCGATGCGGATGATGACGACGACGACGAAGAGTTCCATGAGGCGTGATGGGCGAGGCGGTCGAGTCCACAAGCACGCACATCTTTGGCTCACGCTGCCGCGGCAGGATCAGCCGTGAATGAAGAGTGTTGCCATCAGTGCGATGCGGATGGCTGGCAGACCACTCAGCGTTTATGAGCGGGTCGAGTTGACGGAGAATCTCGCCAACACAGTCAACCGGGGATTCCTGTATTGAAGTATGCAACTTACACCAGCATCAAGAAACACTAGCCATGCGGCAGGCATCGCCTGCCAAAGTTGCAACAATGGCACAACAGGCCAGAAGCAAAAGGAAAAAAGAGTCGGCAAGTCATTGACATGAGAAGATGGATGTTTGAATGAATGCTTTGCGTGCGGGATGATGAAAGTGAGAATGATGGTGTGAGAAGAGGCTTAAGGGGAGAGGGTGATCAAGCCTGGCATGGCGCAGATTAGAAAAGCTCGAAAGAGAGACACAAGAAAAGAGACAACGACAGAAAAGCAAGGTGTGGGGGGAGGTGCTTGTGATCAGAAACGGCCGGCAGGCGCAGTAGTCGGACGAGAAGAAAGTGGCTGACTTTCCCGGGGAGGGGCGGCAAAAGCGCGGTTACCAGTGCCTTTGGCTTGAAGAGTGGGTGTTTCTGATCTTGGCCATGCTTGAGATGCGTGCTGGCAGCAGAGCTGACAAGATCCAGTCGGTCGAGGAGTGGTCCAGGCGGGTGGCGATGGGGCGGAGAAGGAGGATGGCTTCAAACAAGATGGGTTGACTACACAAGGTGTGTGCAATGCACTGGCACACGACGCGCCAAGCAGCAGCAAGCAGGATGTTGTCTATCCGAGATACGGCCGTGTGCGCGCATGGTGGGGTGCCTCAGACCGCAATGGCAGTCGACGGGTGGCGGAGGAAGCGCTGCAGGGCCTCGGACTTTGCATACTCGTCGTCGAGGACAACGCGGCTTAGGAGCTGGTTGAACATGACGAGGCGGAACGCAACAACCTGCGGGTTGTAGCGGTCGAGGAAGACTTTGGACGGGAACTCGGGCAGGCGCTCTTGGGCGGACTGGTACTCACGGGCCTGGCGATGCGGCAGGCAAGGTCAGCGGACGTCGGCGAGTCGCGACACAGCAACCGACAGACGCGACTCACCAGCTGAGAGTACAGAGCGCGGAAGTCACGATACCGCTTGTATAGCGTGTATACGATCGGACGGGGGTTGCCGAGGCCCTTTACGTTGGGCTTGAGCAGGCGCACCGAGACGGGATAGACGGTGAACTTTGACAGCAGCCGTTCGATGCTGTTGAGCGTCGAAGGAACCAGCGGCGTGCCGACAAAGACGAAGATGCCATTGCGATAGTACTGCAAGGGGATGTTCTTTTCCTCGGGCACAGTGAACGCGAGATCGACATCAAAGGCGCTGGGAACAGCGCCTGCGCCAAGCGACAGGGCCTGGTCGTGGCGAGCGCCGCCAAAGATGAAGTCGGATGCGGGTGCCCGAGCGCTGACCGAGTCGTAGTTGGGGAACGACGACAGGCCGGTGCCGTCATGCTGCAGCGGCGTGGCATGCTGGTGGCCGCTGGATCCGACGGTGGTGTTGGCACGGCGCGCGTGGGGCGGCAGATGCAGGGCCGTGTGGCTCAGGAAACCAACGTCGCTGTGGGCCGACCGCGGCGGGCTATACCCGCCCGCCTCCATGTGGCTGGTGCCGTACGACGAGCTGAGCTGCGCAGGGCGGTGGCCACGGGCCGACGATGCGCGCCAGGCGAAGTCGGTGACGCTGGATCCGTTGGAGGCCTGCGGCGCGGCGGTGGCGGCGGCGTCTTCGGCGAGGTCGTCTTTGGTGAAGTTGGTGTCGTGGCGGAACGGGAACGACGGCTCGGGAATAAAGTGGGTGCTTGCAGTCGGATCCGAGATCTGGCGCCGGTGGGTGCGCGGGAATGCCTGCTGGTAATGGTGGCCGAGGGGTTTTGCGCTCATGGGACGCGGCGTGGCCTGCGAGTCAAAGGACTCGGCGGCCGAGTCGCTGGTGTATGCCGCGGGTGACCGCGGCACCGAGACGGGCTGGATGGCCGTTGTGATGGTGAGCGGGGGCGGGCGCTGTGCCAGCGGCAGTGGCGGGATGGCGCCCGAGACCGAGTTGGCGCGCGCCACGGTGTAGCGTGTGCTTGGGCCGGTCTTGGATGGGGGCGGAAAGATGGGCGGGCGGCCGGGGCTGCGCGAGAGGGCGGATGCTGGGCCAGCAGCATACGTCGAGACGGCGGCGGGGGGCCGGCCGGGGATCTGCGCGACAGCGGCGGATGTGGATCCGACGCTGCCGCTCGATGCAGGCACCGACGCCATGACGGCCGCGACCCGCGACGAGCGCGCCGGGGAGGGCGATGGCGCGGGCGAGTGCAAGGCCGAGGCCGGCAGCGATGAAGCGCCGGCGGTGCGTGAGAGTAGCGACATGATCATGCCGAAGATGCCCTTGGAGTGCTGGCCATCGTGGTCGGGCGCTTCGGCGTTTGGCCGCGCGGCGGGGTGGCGGAACGTGTCGTATCGCAGCGGGCCTTCGAAGCTCGCCTGCCTGAACGAGGGGCGCTGCGGTTCGCCGGACCTGCGGGGCGCAAAGTCGAGGGCAGCGTCGACCGAGAGGGCGGACGAGGTCGAGGGCCGGCGCGTGGGCAGCGACGGGAACGCGGCCAGCTGCGACTCAAAGGCGGCCGGGTCCGCAGGCCCCGCGGCGAGGCCGGCACCGGTGACGGCACCGGCAGCCGCACCAACGGCTCCGGGCGGTGGCGGTGCATCAAAGGTGCCTGCGAGGTGGTGGCTCTGGCGTGCATGGCTGGCGAACACGTGCCGGTGGCTCTCCCACAGGTTGTCGATGTAGAAGCTGCGCGACTCGGGGTCGATTGCAAAGAAGCCGTTGGAGACGCTGGCGGCGGCTGCGGGCTGCGGGGCAGAGCGGCCGCGGATGTGGGCCGGGGCCGGGACGGGCGACGGCAAGGCGGTCACGCGGGCGACGTGCGGCGCGTCCAAGCCGAGATCGCCAGCGCCAAAAGTCGAGCCGTCGGGGCCGTGCGGGCCGCCGTGCTCGTCGCGGGCATAGAGGTCGTCGCGGGTGTCGTGGCCAAAGGAGCGGTGGTCGCGGGCGGGCTGATCGTCGGCAGCGCCGAGGACGCCGCGGGTCGAGAGCAGCGATGCGAGCGACGCGTTCGAGTCGTCGGCGTCCGGGTCGAGCAGGCGGGCGGCAAACAGGGACTGCATTGGGCCAGCAATGGGGTCCGAGGCGAGCGGGGCGAGGCGGTCGGCGGACTCGTCGTCGCTGAGAAAGGGGGTTGTTGGGTGCGAGGCGGGCGACGCGGCGGTGCGCAGCACGCTCGACGAGGCGCCCGACGACGACGCTGCCGACGACGCGCGCGACAGCGGGCGGTGGGCGGGCAGCGGCGAGTGGTGCAGCGGGGCAGACATGGACGACGAGGCGGACGCGGGGCCCGACGCCGAGGTGGAGGATGCGTTGGGCGACACGGCGACGGCGACGGCGACGGCAGCAGCAGCGGGCGGCGACAGGGCGATGGTGGCGTCGGCGGGCGGGTTGGGAAACAGGGCCGGTTTCGCGG
>JADGIZ010000442.1:0-13573 GCA_027604665.1 Polyrhizophydium stewartii | reverse complement strand
CGCTTCACCCGCCCGCCCTCGCTCGGCAGGCTGCCCGCCGCCGCCATGTCCTTTCTCAAAAAGATCAAGGAGAGCGCCAAGTTCCCTTCGAGAGCCTCGACGATCAGCAGCCCGTCCTCGTCATCAAAGGCGCTTCCACCCGACGGCACGCCGAATGCACCCCACTCGCCGTTAGTTTCGCACGCAAACAAATCGCCTGTTCACACGAGTGCGCCGGGTCAGCAGCCGCAGGTGCATGGGCATGCCGCCCAGTCCGCAGCAGCAGCGGTAGGGTCGCCGCAGCAGCACGGCAAGGCATCGCGCGCCTCGATGCCGCCCGCAGTCGCGTCGGGCCCTACCCTGGTGGTGAATCCGCCGACTCACTCGGACGCCTCGAGCGCCGCGGCCCATCACCCGCCATCGGCGCACAATGGGGCGGGCTCGGCGGCAAAGGCCGCTTCGGCGGGCGCAGCAGGGGACGCACCGACCTCGGCGTCGACTCCGACGGCCGCACCTCGCCCAAGCAAAGACGCTGGGTCGGGACAGCAACCGGCGGTGAGCAAGCCCGCGACTAAGCCACTGGCAAGCGACGGCCCGGTGACGCAATCGCAATCGCAAGCGAGCGCCTCGCCGGGGACAACCCACGACACCAAGCCGCGATCTCCGTCGACGAGTGCTGCCGCTGCAGCTACGGCCGCAAAGGCTGCTCCTCATCCGTCCGCCGCTCAGCAAACGGCGCAGCCGGCCCAAGTTGGTGCGGCGGCTCCGAGCCAGCTGGCCGCATCTCATGGATCTGCCTCGCGCGCGTCGGCCACGAGTCAATCGACAGCCCGTCAGTCGCTGTCATCGTCCTCGACGTCGGCGACACGGCCTACCAACTCGGTTGGCGCTGCGCCGCAGTCTCTCTCCTCGTCCATGAATGCCGGAGGCAGGCCGCCAGGGGCATCGGCTACCAACGAGACGAATCCGCAGCGTCCTCAGCACGAGAGTAAGGCAGTACACGACTCGGCGCCGCATCAGGCGGGGTCAGCAGCCCACGATTCGCACAAACAGCATGCGCAGCCGCCGCCATCTCATCCCCAGCTGCAGACAAAACCGCCGGCGCCCTCGCAATCATCAGAGGTCGCCGTACCAAGGAAAAGGTTCACATTGCAAGACATTGCGATCGAACGCACGCTCGGAACGGGCTCGTTTGGACGTGTGCACCTCGTGCGTCTCAAAGGCAATAACAAGTTCTACGCCATGAAGGTGCTCCGCAAGAACGAGATTGTCAAGATGCGCCAGGTCGAGCACACCATCAACGAAAAGCACATTCTCGAGCTCTTGGACTTTCCCTTCTTGGTCAGCATGCTCGGCACTTTTCAGGATAGTGCAAACGTGTACTTTATTCTCGAGTACATCCAGGGCGGCGAGCTCTTTTCATACTTGAGGCGCTGCGTCGTGAGTAATGCACCTGCACAGACACGGGATTGCGTTCTAGGAGGCTAATCTGCTTGCGTAGCGATTTCCGAACCATGTGGCGCGCTTCTACGCGGCCGAGGTTGTCATGGCGTTCGAGTATTTGCACAGCAAGGAGATAATTTATCGCGATCTGAAGCCAGAGGCAAGCATGTTTGACTGGCCGAGCCCGTGGCTGCGGGCTTCACTGCATCGTGTTGACAGGCCGAATGCGCGATGGCGGAAAATGATCAACAGAACCTTCTAATCACCGCGCAGGGCCACATCAAAATCACAGACTTTGGCTTTGCGAAGATCGTCCACGACGTCACCTGGACGCTGTGCGGGACGCCCGACTATCTGGCTCCGGAAATTATCCAGTCCAAGGGCTACGGTCGCGCGGTGGACTGGTGGGCGCTGGGAATCCTGATTTACGAGGTGGGCCAGGCACGTCTGAATCCAGCACGCGTAAGCTCGAGTCAAAGCTGATGCCATTCGCGATGCTGGATCGGCACAGATGGTTGCGGGTTACCCGCCGTTCTACCATGAGGAGCACATGAAGCTGTACGAGAACATCCTGGCGTGCAAGCCCAAATTCCCGCAAAACTTTGACCCGCATTGCAAGGACCTTGTCAAGCGGCTGCTGTCTGCTGACCTGACGAAGCGATTTGGCAATCTCAAGGGCGGCGTGCTTGACATCAAGCGGCACAAGTGGTTTGCAGGCGTTGACTGGGAGAAGCTCCAGGCGCTCGAAATCCCTGCACCGTACATCCCGCCGCTCAAGGGCGACGGCGATACGAGCAACTTTGACTCGTATCCCGAGGATTACGAGCCCTATGGCGCGACGGGGCCTGACCCGCACAGAGACAAGTTCAAGGACTTTTGAGCCCGCTCTTCAAACAAGCGCGCGGGTTGTTGCGGTTACTGCGGGAGTGGCGGGATGCCATGGATGGGTACGCGGCGGCGAACCGGGTGGCGGGCTCAAGTTGAGGGGGCATGAGGAGAAAGGCTTGTCGGTGCAAATGCCTGCATAAAGGAGAGGCGCTTTCAGAGTCTGACTGGGACACCTTCGCAAGGCATATTTGACCAATGCGTTGTTGTTGTTGTTATTGTTCAGCACAAAGGGCGAACAAAATGTGAGAAGCAGAAGGCAGCCACCCGCGATGCGTGGATGGGTTGGTGCGGGGAGTCCGGGGGCGTGGATGCAAGAAAGGGTGGAAAGCGAGTGTTGGAAGCTCGAGCTCAAGTTGAAGGCGGGGTTAGGGTCGGCGAGCTGGATGTGGGCGCGGCAGGGTGATCATCGATGTGGCCGAGAAGGCATGGAGGCGCGCGCGGCACCAGGGCTATGTTCAAGACGAAAAATGCTGCATTGTCATGTTCTCCATCAAATCGGGGTTGATGGCCTCCATGCCAAGAAACAGGTCGATGTTGCCAACGGGCTGCGAAACCGAGGTGAGTGAGGGGTAGAATACTGCAACGCCGGGCTGCGGCTGTGACGAGGCTTGCATCATGCGCTGCTGTTGGAACTGCTGGAACTGCTGCTGCTGTTGCTCGATCTGGGGGTTCATGCCTGACGCTTGCGCCTTGGGCATGGAAGAGGGTGACAGCAAAATCGTGTGCGGCGCGGGCGAGTCTCCTGTGGTACCAAAGGGCGTGCTGCCGGCAGGCGATCCTGTTTGCATTGAGAGCGGCGGGGTGAACGACGTGGGGTGCATTGGCGCTGACAAGGCGGCAGCTGCTGCGGCTGCGGCAGCTGCGGCAAATGCCGACACGGCGGATCCTGGAGGCGGGACACTGCTGTTGGCCAGCTGTGAGATATCAAAGGCCTGCAGGCTGCTTGGCTGTGACGCAAACGCCGATGCCGCGGCCGAGGTGCCAGTGATGCTGCTGAGAGAGATGCCCATGCCCTGGTGGTGCAGACCCTGCTGCCGAACGGGCGAGCCGAGAATTGGCTTGGGAAATGGCGCTGACGAGTCCACATGAGCCTCGGGCGAGCCCGAGTGGCTGCTTGAGCTGGACGCGACAAAGCTCTTGTGCGCCTCGACAACCGAGTTTGCGATTGCGGCAAGATCGGGGCCATAGTCTGGCGCGTCGGTGTTGTGCGCCAGCTGGTGCAAGGTTTCCTGGATAAGCTCGGTCGGCAGGGGCATCTTGTCGCCGATCATGGTGGAGAGCTTGATCTTGAGGCCCTTGAGGTGGAACGCGGCGCGGGACACGGCAACGGGGTCCTGTATGCGGTGCAGGGAAAGCAGGACGTGCTTCTGCATGCCGCCAATGGCCCAGCATGAGTCCATGGCACCGAGAGCCTGGAGAAAGGTCTCAAAGTCTGTTTGCGCGATGGCGACGTCAATGGGCGAGAGGCCGGCGACGAGAAGCGGAACGATGCCGAGGGCGCAGCTGAAGACTGAGATGGAGATGAACGGCGGCAGAAAGTCGAGTCTGGGGTTGATGACAAGCGCCTTTGCAAGCAGCGTGGCGGCGCGGTGGGCCGCCTCGAGAACCTGCCTGGCGGCATAGGACGTGGCGCCGAGTGAGGGAGATGCCATGATGTTCCGCAGCATGACAGTGCGGTGCAGGGCAACGTGCAGCGAATCGTACATGACGTGCAGATACACGCCGCGCCAGGCGATCGAGGGGTCTTGAACAGTCTGGGCGTGGTCGAGGTTGCGGAGGCTGCGAAAAGACTCTGGCGCGTGGTGGAGCCAGTCACGCAGCGATGCCTCGATGGCCGATCGCTTGTAGAGCAAGTCGGCGGGAATGGGGTCGAGGCTGCAGTCCTTGAAGTCGGCAACCAGAGAGACAACTCGGGCGTAGATCTTCTGGAGCAGGACTGTCGAGGCGTGCAGGTTCTGGTTGGGCAAGCCGGGGACGAAAAAGTCGGGCGACGACATGATGGCGATCTGATGTGCCTGCCAGTGGTCCTGTGGGTGCGATGCGCTGAGCGAGACGGCCGTTCCGGGCAGGAGCACGCGGCAGTCCTCGTCGCGGATCAAGGACGAGTCGAGGTGCGCGGCCGAGATGAGCTTGTCGGTCTGGTAGCAGGCCCACCAGATGCTTCGCATAACCTCGCGCTCCTTGACGCTGGCGGTGCGGCAGACGGCCTCTTCCTTGTTGAGGTTAAGGCTCATTGCTATGCGCACGGCGAGGCTGTAGTAGTAGAAGCCCTCTGCGCCGCGCCTGATGCCTGGCGTGCGGGCGGGAAGTCACGGGGCGTGCGAGGCGGCCGTGTCAGCGGGAGAGCCGTGGCGCAACAGCGGTCAGGCGGTGGGGGTCGCCGCTGGCGGGCCGGCCGCTGCGATTCGCTCTTCGGCCGGCACACGGCCAATCGCCTCGGCCGCGGCAGACCCCGCCGAGGCGAGGGAGGGAGCGCTCACGGGTGCAGCGGAACATGAGCAGCAGCAGGCCGAGCACGGCCGACGCCGATGGCGCCGCGAGGGCGTCGCGCAGGAACATGCATGCCTGCGTGAAGTAGAAGTCCGACATGGCCGCGGCCGACTCGAACGGCGGCAGCAACATGGCGTCCGTGGCGAAGAGGCTGGTCAAGGCGTAGATGGAGTTGAGCAGCAGCGGCGAGCAGCACGGCATGGCCAGGATATCCCTTGTCTTGACGAAAAGCAGCGAGCTGGCCATGCGGTCCTCGAAGACACCGAGCAGGTCGTGGCGCACCGTCGTTGCGGCCGCCAGCAGCTGCGCCTGCCGCTCGTCGGCGGCCGCTTCGTCGCTGCCTCGCTCCTCGGCCGAGCCTTTGCGCCGCTTCAACCCTGCGCCGCCGCCGCCGTTGCCACCGCCCGCGGCGGCAACCTGGTGCTCGAGGGCATCGAGCTGGGCGGCGTCGAGATTCAGCGCCTGCACAATGGCCTCGAGCTTCTCGAGCCTCTCCTCCAGCGCCTTGGTGTGCCCGGGCCTCGGGCCGGGCTTGCGCCGCTCCGTTGGCGCTGATACCGCGGCACCGGCAGGCTGCGGGCCGCCCGCGCCGGAGGCACCTGCGCTGGCGTCGGACGAGGCAGCCCTTGCCGTAGCCGGCAGCGGCGGCGGCGCATGCGCAGGCTCCGTTGTCGTCGACATGCTCTCGGAGGCCGGGTCGAGTCAGGGCGTTCACGTGCGGTGTCTCATGGTCTCAGACCCCCCCCCCGTGAAATCAGGTGAAATTTTACATGAACTTCATTGGCTGAGGCGGCCGAGGGCGGCCGCCGGTCTCAGTGCTGCTGCCGCTCCGGTCGTCGGGACTCGCCAAAGTATGTGGGGTGCGCGGCAAGATGCGGCTTGAAGAATACCGCGGGTTGTTCGATGCGGTAGATTGGCGTGTGGCTTGGCGCTAGCTGCGATACTGCGGACGCCTGGCTGGCAGTGCCGGCCGATAGGAGCGGGGATGGCATCACCCTTGATCGGGGCGGCGCAAAAGACGCGGATATCGAAGAAGGCGCTGCGTTCGATGGCGCGGCAAGTAAAGAGAGGATTGGAGTCGTGGTGTCCAGGATGCTCTGGCCGAGAGAGGGATCGGCATGTGGCATATATGGCGGGAGGTGGACAGAAGCCGCAGTAGAATGTCCTGTCCTTGAGCCTGTATCGGCGCCGCTGCATGATAAGCTCGATACCCCGGCTGCTGTGGCCGGTGCGGCAACTGAGGATGCAATCGTCGGTGCAGTGAGGCCCGCAGTGGCGGCAGGGAAGCCAGGGATGACGAAGCGGTCCAGCCCGCCCGTGGCCATGTCGGAAAGGTTAAATGCGAAGCTTGGCATGTCCAACTGCTGATGCAGATCGTGCGGGTGCCGATTCGACGGCAGAAGAGGTAGCGATTGCAAAGGACTTGAGGCTGGAAGTGGCTGCAGAGGCATCAATGTGCTCAGCAGCGACGCGATGCTGTTGCTCTGGTCGGCACGTGCTGGCTCGGCGGCTTTTGGCGCGGAACAAAGCAATGCCTCTGCAGCAGGCTCGGTCGCAGTGGCTGCAGCGGTCTCTGTGTTGGTGCTGCTGGGCGTCGCGTTTGGCTGGGGGGAGATGTCCGAGATCATCTCGAGCCTGAGATAGGGTCGCGGACTGAGCGGGCCGTTTTTGTCGGACGAGGATACTTGGCTGGACGCGAATGCAGCTTGCTCGACCTTGCGCTGCAGCTCGGCGTCGCGGCACGCACGGATAACGGCTGGGGCGTCACAGAGCGATGCGATGTAGTCGAGAAAATCCAACTTCCCTTGGCCAAACATCCATGTTGCGACCATTGCGCGGATGCTTGCGATAAGGAGCTCGAGCGCGGATGCGTTGGCGGCAATGCTATCGAGAGGCATAGGCAGCTTGAGTGACACGACGAGCGCAGACGCGGCGGAAAACAAGATACTCGTCGAGAATGGGTTGACCAGCTGCGCGGCAGAGTACTCGATCATGGGCTTTGAAAAGTTTTTTGCGATGTGGTTGGCCGCACCAACGACCTCTGTGACGGCGCGCGATGTGCAAGCAATCGAGGGCGACCGCAGGATGTTTTGGTGAAAGTCGTCGAGCCAGAGCTGGATGCGCGCGTGGCAGTGATGCAGCACGCACGAGAACGCCTGCCAGGTCTTGTGGCTGCGCGGGTCTTGGTGCACTTGCGCTCGGCACTGGCGGATCGCGGACGGGGCTGCCGAGAGCCAGGCTGAAATGGATGCGTCGACCTCGGTACGCGCGCGGATGCGGTCTGCGCCTTTGAGAGCCCCGCTCACCGAGTCGGACATGAAGCGCACTGCGTTGTACATGATCTTTTGCGACACGAGCATGTTGGCCGTGATGCCTCTGTTGGCCAGCGGGGGGACGCTCCATGCGGGCGAGGACATGACGCTCGCCTCGACCTCGGCGTCGCTGTCGTATGGGTGTGGCGCAGGCGCGTCTGGATCGACGGGTAGGCGCAGGTTCATGTCCGAGGTGGGGATCAGGGCAGGCGTTCGGCTGCTCGCCGCGACGCGGAAGTCGAGCGAGACCAGCGACCACCAGATGCTGCGAAGTGTCTCGCGGCGTTTCTCCGAGCCGGACAGGGCTGCGATGCCGGTCTCTGTGTTGAGCCCGAGATCGCGGGCGAGTTGGATTGCGCACTTGAGATACCGAGCAATGTCGCCGTGAGCGTTCATCTCTGGGCGACGGGCGGCGGAATAGATCGCCGTTCGGCCGAATGGGCCAATCGGAGAGCGACGGGGTCAGCGGCGAATCGCGACGGCACCGCCACGCCGCCTCGAGGAGAGGATCGGGACCCGCTGCGCAGCGGGTGGCGGGCAAGACCCCAGGGGCAGGATGCGAGGCCCGGGGGCGCGACGATGCGCGGCCAGGGGTTGGGGCGATGCCAAGCCAGGGGCGGAGCGACGCGGAGGCGACTCACGGGTGGAGAACGAGGCCAGGATGAGCATGGCGACGACGCCGATCGGAGTCGGCCGGCTCAGCACGGCGCCGACGCTGGCCAACGCGGCCTCGTAGAACGGCCTGGCACCGGCGGGGCCGCCTTGGTTCGGCGAGATGACCAAGATGAAGCCGACAAGGGCGTTGGACGCAAGCGGGCACTCGTCGAGGCGCTCAATCACGTACGACGGCGGGACGAGCATCATGTGTGGCGCGGACAGCGACTCGAAGATCGAGATGGCCTGCGGGTGCAGCTTGTGGGCCGGCGTCTGTACCAAGCTGAACCGAAGCACGTTGCTGCTCGACAGCGCGAGCGGCAGGCGAGCCATATGCGCCCCGGCGTGTGCCGCGGCGGGGTCGGGCAGTGGCGCAGCGGCCGGCTGCTGGGGCGAGGCGCCGCCGGGGACCAACAGACGGCCTCGGTCGGCCGTGGGCTCGCTGTCCAATGGGGAGCCTCCGGGGGGCTGCAGGATGGCCGCCGTGGCGCCGTGGCTCGGCACGGCTGGCGAGTTGAGGTGGCGGCGCGGACGCAGCGCCTTGGATGCTGCCTCGAGACGCCGCGGGCTGCGTCTGCGCCCGTCGCTGGGATGGCTGTCGCCGGATAAGCGTCGGCGGCTGCTCGCGTCGGCGGCATCGGAGTTGGTGCTGTCGCTGTCGCTGTCTCTGCTCGAGACGCGGTCGCTGTTGCCAACCGCTGCTTGGTCGGGGCCGCTGGAAGTGCTCCTGCTGTCGCCGTCGTCCAACGAGCCGTCGCTGCTGCTGTGGGCCCGGCGCCGGCAGTGCCTGGCGAGCAGCCGCCGCTGTACCCGGGCCAGCTCGGCGACATCGCCCGGGTGGGCGTATGGCGACAAGAAGACCGTGGTGGGCCGGACGATCGAGTACTCGCAGACCGCGCCGGACGACTTGCACAGCGAGCACTTGGGCCGGCCGCGGTCGCACTTGCGCTTGCGCCGGATGCAGTTGGTGCAGGTGTGGTTGGGCCGCATGGCTGTGCGTGATGCGTGGGGTGCAGCCTGCGGCCGCGCGTTTGGCGGGTGAAGAATGTATTTTGTGCGTGCGGCACTCGAAGGGCCTGGGATCGGAGATGCCCTGGGTGTGTCCGTTTCGCGGTCGATCTCTTTGGCCCGCGATCCGCCGCAAGATACTCCGCCCCTCGCCCTCCCCCGACGCAGATCGGAGCATTCGAAAGAGCGGCCGTGCAGCAGGTCTCGCCGCAGCGCACGACTGCGAGATGCCCACCGTGCACGGGGGAGGGGGCGTTGCAGGCGCGAGTGCGGGCAGTCGGTGCGCCTCAGCTGCTTGGCGTGTATCGCACAGCCGCCGAGTGGCCGAATGGCGGCCGAGCGGCGGCCGCCAAGAGGCGCGGCCGAGCCGCCGCCGGAACGGCCCGGGCTCGGGCCACTCCGGCGCCAATCGGGGTGGGTCCCGCGCGGCCCCAGCCGGCCTGCCCGCCCTCTCTCCATCCGCCAGCCCACCGGCCCGGCCAGCCCATGCGCGCCTTGTAGGCCCAATCTCACCACCCCACACGACCGTCAGCCAAGTGCCGGCCCAGCGTTTTCCCCGCCTTGGCACGAAATGGTCACAGCCAAGGCGGCATCCCGCGACAGCGACAGCGACAGCGACAGCGGCAGCACTGCGCCGCCGCTGCCCGAGTGGCTGCACGCCGTGGCCGGCTCGCCCGCCACCACGCCGATGGAGTCGTGCTCGGACGTGGTGGCCGTCATCGAGGAGATGGACGACGCCCGCTACGCCACCAAGCCGTCGCTCGAGCATGCCCAGGCTGTCGGCCATGTGCCAGAGCCGGACGGTGGCTACGGCTGGGTCGTGGTGTTCGCAAGCTTCCTGGCCAACATTGTCGTCGTCGGCCTGCCCTCGTCCTTTGGTGTCTTCCAGCAGGCGTACCAGGAGGTACCCGAGTTCGCCGGTGCGTGGGGCCGCCGCTGTCGTGCTTGAATGCCGCCCATCTCCATATTCGTCTCGGCCGAGGCGTGACTCGGCTGACTCGGCGCACCAGGCTCGTCCAACTTGGTGATTGCGTTTGTCGGGTCGCTCAGCAGCACGGGCATCCCGCTGTTCTCGATCCTCGCCGGCCGCTTCTGCGACACGCACGGCCCGCGCGCTGCGATGCTCATTGGCGCGCTCTTCACGCTCATCGGCGTCGTCTCGGCGTCGTTTGCCACGTCCATCTGGCACCTTCACATCACGCAAGGCTTTCTTTTCAGCATCGGAGTCTCGTTTGGATACATTCCTTCGATCGGCATTCTGTCCAACTGGTTCGTAAAGTACCGGGGACTGGCAACAGGCTTTGCCGTTTCAGGCGCCGGCGCTGGTGGCCTGGCGTTTGGCCCGCTGCTGCGATACCTTCTGTCGAACGTCGGCTGGCGCTGGACGCTCCGCATCGCGGGCATCGGGTGCGCAGTCCTTATGCTGGTTGCCGCACTACTCATCCGCGAGCGCGTCAAGGTCAAGACGTCGGCGCGCATCGATCTGTCGCTGTTCAAGGACACACTGTTCCTGCGCGTTTATGCAGCCATTGTGTGCTGCTCCTTTGCGTACTTTGTGCCGTTCTACTTTGTGCCGCGTGAGTCAGCGCAGCGATCTCCACTTCCGCTGAGCGCACTGGCTGACCTCGCTCGCGCTTGCGCGGCAGTATTCTCGAGCCAGCACGGCATGACCAAGGAGCAAGGCGCGCTGCTCACTGGCCTGCTCAATGGCGCATCGGGACTCGGCCGCATCCTACTCGGCCTGAGCTCCGATTTCCTCGGCCCCATCAACATGCTCGTCCTTTGCCTGACGACCTCTTCGCTTCTGCTGCTTCTCATGTGGCCGTTCTCGACAACCTTTGCAGTCCTTGCTACTTTTGTGATCATCTACGGCCTCTTTGTTGGCGCGCTCTTCTCGCTGCTGCCCACAGGTGCGGCCGCCGCCGCATGCTTCGCGACAGCGCCATCTGCGCGCGCTGACGCCCGCACAACAGTGATTGCACAGTTGTTTGGTGCGCGCGGGAACATATCAACCGTTACGGGCATGGTCTTTAACGGATTCTTGTTCGGCTACCTGCTTGGCTCGCCAATCGCGGGAGTCATGGCCGACCGCTTTACAACGTGGCTTCCAGACGGGTCAAAGTACATTGACTTTCTGCCCTCGATCCTGTTCCCCGGTGTGTGCTTCCTGCTCGGGAGCATCATCTTCTCGACCGTGCGGTGGACCGCGGCGCGCGGCAAGCTGCTTGTGCGCATTTAGAGCTTCAGCCCGAATGTATCAAAGTTTGCGCATCATATGCACGACGTTGCGCGTCCGTATTCTCATGGGTTGGACGTGTTGCAAGCCCTGTCGGGCGACGCAGCGCAGGATTTCATTGTTAAAAAAAGGGGGGGGGGCGTCAGACGCAATGGAGGAGCCGCCAGCAGTTGCTGAACGCTGCTGCAGAATATGGACAGCAGGAGCAGGATCTGGAGAGAGCTGCTTTAAAAAAGCGGAATGCGGGGCTCAAATGTGAAGAGAAGGTGCAGGCAGAAGCATGTGACAGACAAAAAGGTCGCACGCAGCCTGAACACAAGGCATGCGCGCGAGAGCGGGCGGGAGCGCGAGCAAGGAAGCTGGTGGGGCTGAGACTGCCAACGATGCAGACCACCACAGCGCAATATGGGGGGGGGAATGTGCAGGGTCATATCAGGCAAATAGTTCCTCGAGCTGGATCTCGCTTGGCGCAGGTGGAGGCGATGTGGCGATAAAGTCGCTCAGATCAAGGGTCGGCTCGGTGACATCCATTGGCCACGAGGCGTTGGAAGTCGACCCAAACAGGTGCTGATTCCCGGCCTGCGGCTGAGCAAACAATGCCTGCTGCATCAAAGTCGCACTCGTGTTTGGCGACAGCCCCGTGCTTGCAGACGATGCGAGCATCGAATTGAGCGCGCTGCCGGGCCGCACAGCAGGCTGAACTGACGGGCCTTGTGCAAACGGGCTGGAGAAGACGTCGGTGGTAAACATCTGCGCCATGTCGGGGATCGGCGGCAGATCCGCCTGCATCGGCGCCGCCATCTTGTTGAGCCCGGACGATGCTGCGACAGCTGCGGCCGCGGCCGAGGGCGTCGTCGACATGGAGAGCAGGAACGGCGCGAGATTGGGCGACGGCGACGACGTGGCAGAAGCTGTCTCGGCGCCACTGCTGCCATCGATTGACGGAATGCTCGACTCGCCAGGCGTCGAGTGCGGGCTATCGCCTTGGGAGCCAGAGGCGAGCGCGAATCCCTCGGCAGCACCGGCTCTCGAGGAGCTGCCATTGGCGGCCGTGGCAGACGAGCCGGCACCAGACGAGCCAGACAGGCTGCCCAGGTCGATGCCGTTGAAATTGGCGAGTATCGCACCCTGGTTCACACGGGTTGGCGGCCGCGAGGCGCCAAACTGGTCGTCGTCTTCCGGCTCGGCGTCAAACGCTCCTTCCTTGCGCCCAAAGTTGATGCGGCGCTCCTCGCCAGACTCGACCATCTCCTGGCGAAGCAGATGCTGCTGCTTGAGAACCTTGGTGAACTGCACGCGATCAAACAGCTGCACAATGGCCACGGGGTCCTTGAGCCTTGCAAGTTGGTCAATGAGCGAGAGCTCAAAGCGTCCCAGGTTCCACAGATCGCCAAACTGCTTGATGCAGTCGACAATGATCTTGAGCGCGTCAGCAAAGCGCAGCGAGTCCATCTGCGACGCCGGCATGCGCATGGCAGCGACCAGGGCGAGTGCCGACGAGTAAAGCATCGAAGAGATGTACGGGTTCGCAAACGCAACGGCGTTGAAGCGCACGAGCGGCAGCGCGATTTGGCGGGCGACCGAGAGCGCGGCAGCAATCGAGTCCTTGACAGCATGCGACGAAACCGACAACTCTATCGACTTGCAAACGTTCTCGGCAAAGGCGGAGCGCCAGAGCATCAGGCGAGTAAACAGGTAGGTGCCGTAGATGTAAAAGGGCCGCCAGCCGGTGACGTTGCGGCGGGGCGGCGGGGCGTCCTCCCAGTTGGTGTAGGCGATATCCTTGATCTCTTTCGGAGCCGCATCCCACCACGCGTTGAGCGATGACTCGATGTTGGTTCGGGCCTGGACGACCTCGAGAGGCGTGATTTGGTTGTCCATGTGGCGCTTGACAAAGGATGCGGCCTTGCCCATGATCTTCTGAATCAGGCACATGTTGGCAGTCAGGCCGCGGTTGGGCAGCGGCGCAACGTGCCAGCCGGTCGAAGACATGACCGCAATCTCGGTCTCGGCGGCTTGGTCGAGCGGGTGAGTCGCCGAGTCCTCTGAGTCGAGCGGCAGGCGCAGAAGCGACAGCTCTTCCTTGAAGCCGAAGTTGGTGCCGGACGAAGCGAGCATGAAGTAGTCCATCTGGACCATGGACCACCAGATGCCGCGGATCGAGTTGCGGTCCTCCTCGTTGTCGGCGAGCGCGGCGATGCCCTCCTCGGTGTTCATGCGCAGGTCGATGGCGACGCGCAAGGCCAACGAGACGTAGTGGCTCATCTCGACAAACGAAGTGACGTCTTGGTGCGCGGCGCCGTGTGAGCAGCGTCGTAGGGGGCCAGGGGCAGCGAAGGGTCAGCCAGGGGCGTTATCGGAACCCACGCGTGTGGCGCAGAGGCTCTCACGGTTGGTGGACATGGCCATCATGAACAGGCCAATGACGGTCACGGGCAAGGGCTTGGCCAGAGCCTCGCTGAGCGATGCTATGGCCGCCGCATAGGTCGGCTCGGCAATACGCTGGCTGAGGTTGGCACAGGCAGAGAGGCTGACAAAGGTGTTGACTGCGTGGACAGTGAAC
>JADGIZ010000441.1:0-13586 GCA_027604665.1 Polyrhizophydium stewartii | reverse complement strand
CCCCCGCAGATGCCCCCGTCCGCCCAAAGAAGCGCGCCCGCGTCAGATTCACCCAAGGTGCGCGCGATGCCCCGCGCCCAGGCTCCCCCAGATACGCCCGTGGGGCCGGCTCCCGTGCTGACGCTATCTCGCTCCTCCGCGGCGATTTCCCGCCCTCCGCGCCGCACTGCCCGTGGCCCGCCGGGCCAGTCCGCCCCCCGGCCCCGGCTTGCAATGCCGACGAGCCCTACAAGCAGGAGCGCCGCATCCCCCTCTACATCCCGCCCATCGCCGAGGTGCGTACTTCCCCGCGCCCACCCCCGTCTGCTCGCCCGCGCGGCCCTCCATCGGCCCCTATCGGCCTTCCATCACCCTCCAGCTGACGTTGGCGCGCGTCCGACGCGTCTGCCCTCCTCCATGTCCCTCCGCGCCATTGTCTCGCGCTCAAGGAGGACGCCCACTCGGTCATTGTCATCTCGGATGAGTCGGACGAGGCGGCTTACTATGCGGAGCTCGAGATGGAGAGGATGCACAAGCGCAAGACTGCCCGCGTGTCGGAATGGGCCGGCGATGTGCGTTGCGCCGCCGCCCCGCCATCGCCCGCCCTGTGCGATGCCCGCGCTTACTGACCCCCCTCTACAGATCCTGCAACTCCCGCCTTACGTCGTCTGCCAGCTCGACGTCCCGGGCCTCTCGGCAAACCGCGTAGATATCGTTGACTGGATCCAAAGTGTAAGCCCCCAGGCCGCATTCATCGCATTCATCGCATTCATCGCATCCATCTACGCATAACTCGCGCATCTCCCTGTTCTGACCGCTCTTCTCCGGCCCGCCACCCAGTACGGCCGCACCGCCGGCGTGGACGAAGACACCATCAGCGATGCCGTCCTCCTCATGAACACCTGCATCGACTGCGCATGGGCAATGCCCACCCGCGACTGGCTTCCCATCGCGGCCAGCTGCCTCGTTCTCTCGGCAGACACCACGGTGGGGTCCTTGCACACGCCGCCCGCCCACGCCAAGGCGCAACGCCCGCCTGCTGACCTCGCCTCAGGACCACGAGGCGCTGCGCGTCACCTTTGCCGAGTGGTTCGACATCCCCGGCCGATGCAACGGCACCATGTTCATGCACGAGCTCCTGTGGCGACTGCACTACGTAGGCATCTCGCATCACCTCTCGCCCATCGCGCAGTCCCTGCTGACGTGCTTGCCCGCTGCCGCAAAGGCCTCTCGCGACGTGTATGGTTCTCAGTGACCACGCCCTGCCCGAGGCACTCTCGGTTCTGGTTATATATTCGACCCAGGAGAGCTCCAATCCCCCACTGCCACCCAGATCCAGCCAAGACCTCCACTTGTACCACGGCCAGAAAACACTCTCTCTTACACACACACACACACACACACACACAATCTTGTTTCTGCGCATCCATAATCGTTTCAACTCGCCGCGCGCCTGTCTGGCCTGGCGTATTGCACAAACCGTACACACCTTTCCTGTGACAACCATTTGCGACTGCATCGGACCAATCACCCACACACACACCTACCTTTCTGGTCCCCCCACAAATCCCCCATTTTTCAGTTTTTTCTAGTCTTGTTTCACAGCCTCTGACGCCGCGCGCTCGTTCCAGATGCGCCTGTTCCTGAACGCACCGTGCCGGCCATTTACAGATCGCCAAATGAACCCAATTTCAATGAGCCTCCAGACCCCGCGCTCCGCTCAGGGATATAAGTGTATGTCTAATGAGGCGCTGATGGTCCGGCCGCCAGATCCAAGCGCGTGCCGTCATCGCGGGCTCAGGGGCCGTGACTGCCGAGATGACGCCGAGATGGCGCTTTGCCCGAGCCGAGCAAAATGAGTGAGTTTTCGGGCGACAGCGGCAGCCGTCATCGACGCCGGCGCGCAGCGCCGCGGCGCAACGCTGCTCTCGGGTGTGCGGCCCGCGCCATACGCGGCCATGCACCGCCCGCCACTGCTCTGGCGCTGACACACAAGACACTCTCGCGCGTGCAGGTCGCTACGGCGGCGGATACGGCGGGGACGGCTACGGAGGCGGCGGCGGCGGCGGATACGGCGGGGACGGCTACGGAGGCGGCGGCGGCGGCGGATACGGAGGCCGTTACAACCGCACCAACAAGCGCTACAGCGACTACGGCCACGACGACCGCGAGACGGTCGACCGCTCGCCCGAGGGCTTTGCCACCGAGCAGACCGTCTCTGTGCTGTTCCGCCTTGGCGAGCGGGTGCGTTGATCTTGCGGGTTGGACACCGGCGACGAACCGCCCGACGCAAGCGCGACAGAGCTCCCAAGCCTGACCGTTCGCGCGCTGCGGCTGTCTGCCTGCCTGCGTCCGTGCGTGCGCTTGTGCGCTGCGGCGTGCTGACACTGTGAGCCTGCGGGCTGCTGCGTCGGCAGGGTGCGCTGCGCACGAGCCTCGAGAATGCCGTCAGCGACCTCGAGAAGGAGTTTGACTATCGACAGGCGTTTCTCGATGGCTTCAAGCGCTGGTGAGCCCGAGACCGGTCCCCGTCCCCCGCCATCAAGGACGCACGCTCGCGGGTGCAAGGCGTCGAGCGGCTGCGTCGTCCGCTGCTTGGGCTCGTGGGCAGACGCTGACCGCGCCGTGCAGCGTGCTCAATGTGCCCCACAAGATCGGCATGTACGCTGCGCTCACGGGCATGATCAGCGTGCGGTACTTTGACATCGCCAAGGACATTGTCACGCATCTCGCGGCGGCGCTCAACTCGTCGCTCGAGGCGGCGCACTTTCGCAGTGCTAAGCTGCTGGTGCGTCTCGTCTCCTGTTGTATTCTCGATGTGTATGCGCTCACGCTCTTGCTTCAACGCTGCACTCGCCTCAACACCGCCACCACCACCACTTGCCACCACCACTACCCTGCAGCTCCGCTTCTTTGCCGAGTGCGTCAACAGCAACGTCATCCTGCCCGCGCAGCTCATCACCATCTTCGACACGCTGCTGGCCGTCACGCTCGAGGCGGACGTGCGCCAGGAGCGCTCGGACGCGATTGTGTTTCTGGTGCTCTCGGCGATCCCGTGGGCCGCCGCGCAGCTGCGCGACCGCGCCAAGGATGCGTTTGAGCGCATCATGGGCGGCATGCACCAGTACTTTGACCTGCGCGCCTCGCGGGCCGCTTCGGTCGGCATCAACGCGGCGCTCGAGGCGACGGCCATGTACCGTGCGCACGACGACTTCCCGTTTGCTCGCATCGACGTGAGACAACTGATGCTGTGGCCTGGCTTCGCTGTTTTTTGGCTGGCTGGCTGGTGGACCAGCGCGAATAACGCTGCTTGGTGCTGACTCTGCCCGCTCTTGACAGAAACTGGGCCTGCTGTGGCTGCAGATCCAGGACCTGGCGAGCAACAACTGGGAGACGCAGATTCTGCTCAAAGTGCACGACGCAGTCGAGGACGTCCTCAGCGAGTCGCTGCAGCACGAGGTGCCGCAGATTGTCGTGCCGTCGACGCTGACGGTCATCAAGTTCAACTACCAGCCCAAGATCATCATCTTTGACGACTCACTGCTCGAGGGCGAGGTGCGCTGCATGCGTTGTTTGGGGAGGGGTGTTGCTTCGTCGCTGCAACGATTGTATAGGTGCTGAAGCTTTGTTTGACATCGCGTTTGGGGTTGGGTCTGCAGTCTCCGTGGTCGCACCTGCCGCGCGTGCAGACCATCAGCCGCTTCATTCTTGACGACCTCGCCACGGACATCATCCGCATCTTCTCGCTCAACCACAAGGAGTGCTGTCGCCTGCTGCTTGAAATGGACAAGTTCCTTGACGCCGCGCACGCGCTGGACATGGCCGTTGTTGTGGCCGAGGCGGTGGTCGAGTGCATCTTTGCGGAGCTGTTGCGGCTGCCCAAGAGCCAGGAGCGCACGGTGTACTACGAGACGCTGATTATTGATCTGTGCAAGGAGGCGCTGGGCATGGTGCCCGTGATCTTTGCGCGGGCGATCAAGACGCTGTACTCGCGGCTCGACGATCCGCATGATATTTCGCGCGGCATGGACGTGGAGGGCGTGCGTCGCTTGTCGGAGCTGTTTTCGCACCATTTGAGCAACTTTGGGTACCAGTGGAAGTGGAAGGACTGGGAGGATGTGTTGCAAAAGGACACCAACTCGGCGCAGTTTGTGTTTGTGCGCGAGACGCTCGAGCGGTGTGTGCGGCTGGCGTACTACGACCGTATTAGGAACTCGGTGCCGGAGACGTTTGAGCAGCATGGCGCTGTTTTTCCGACCTCGGCGCCGTCGTACCACTTCAAGTTTGAGACGGCCGAGTCGTGCGGCGGTGCGTGGGTTGCTTTGCCGCGGTGCTGGTGCTCGCGGTGCAGCTGACGATCTGCTGCGGTTGCGACGAAGACGAGGGCCTGTTCCGCCTCGCGTCGGAGCTCTCCAGGGGCATCTCGGCTCGCTTGGAGCCCGTCGAGATCGACGAAATCCTCAGCAAGGTGCGGCGCTACGCGTCGGGCGAGAGCGTCGACATTGGCGGCGAGCCGTTTGTTGCCCAGACGGCTGCCGGCGCACCCGACGACGTGGCGCGCGAGATGCTCGTGCACTGCGTGATGCTGCAGGGCCGCAAGAGCTTCAGCCACGTGCTCAATGTTGTTGAGCGGTGAGCGCCGCTTGCCCGCATCATGCGTGTCTGTGTCTGTGGGGGAGGGGGGCAACTGGCCTGCTGACCCCTGCGCGCGATGTCGGTGGCAGGTACTTGCACCTCCTGCAGCGCTGGAACGGCACCGTCGAGGCACGCCTGCACACGATCCAGGCGACGGCCGAGTTCTGGCAGAGCAACACGCAGTTTATCGAGATCATTTTTGACAAGCTGACCAACTACCGCATTGTCGATCCCAAGACGATCCTACTGTGGATCTTCCAGCCGCGCGTGCTGGATTTGTCGTTTTCGCGTTTCTATTTGTGGTCGGTGTTGCGCAACACGCTGATCAAGGTCAATCTCAAGGTGGAGCAGATCTCGGACAAGGTTGCTGTTGCCAAGAGCAAGGTCACGTCGTTTGCCGAGATGGACGGTGAGTGCTGCTTGGCCGGCTCGTGAGCGTGCGCGGACGGGATGGGTGCATGTGTGGATGCTGACGCGCAGCCGCAGCCGACGACAGCACCGTCGCGGTGCTTGAGGCGTCGCGCGAGGCGGCGATGCGCGAGAAGAAGGAGACGCTTATTCTCGTTTTCCAAAAGTATGTCGAGCTTGCGTCGGCGCACACAACCGCATGCGACGCGCAGGGTGTCGATCCGACGGCGACGCCGTGGTGGCGCTGGGTCGTTGGCTTCTTCCGCGAGGTCTCGCGTGTGGTGCGTTTATTGCTTGCTTGCTTGCTCGAGTCGCTCGTCATCGCGCTTGCTTGGCGTTTGGTTGTGGTGCTGACCGGCTCGCGTGCGTTGATCTCGCGCCCGCAAACAGTTCAAGGAGGATATCGAGGAGGTCAAGTTCACCATTGACGCCATCATCTTCCCGCCCACGGTCGACGAGCGCATCGCCGGGCTGTGGGCCGACTTCAAGGCCCTGTCGGAATTACACCAGGACGATGTGGCGTGAATGCAACCCGCACCTCTCTGTTGCCTCTCTCTCTCTCTCATCTCGCCAGCCGCGCATATGGATTGCGCGCATGTGCTTCGAGGCTGGTGCAGATCCGTGAATGAACTGGCGGCCGCGCTTTCTGCGGCTTCTTGGCAGCAAAGCGCATGCTGAGCGACGCCGCGGGAGCCGGGGCGCAGGGTGCGGTGGAGGGGCAGGCCCCGAAGCAGCCCGCGTCGCTGCTGGACCTGTTCGCCGCAAGTGAGTTGCGTCTGGCTTGCGTCCCCGACCACCCCCAACACACACACAAACACGCTGCCCCATGTCGCACGACCAGATCTGACGCTCGTGTTGTGGTGGGGGCAGGACCCGACCCCGCGCAGCTGGCCAAAGCCGCCGAGCAGCAGCACCGCCAGCACGCCGCGCGCATACGCCTCGAGCGCAGCATGCCGTCAACACCCGAGCTGCGCGCGCGCATCCAACAAGTCGCGAGCATCGCCGAGATGCATCGCGCGCTGCTCGCGCGCGCGTGGACGTGCCGCCATGTCGTGAGCGTGCTCGGCATGTGGGTCCTCCACGCGCATGAGCGCACGGCGGCCGTGTCCGAGATGCTGCTATGCGAGGCGCTCGAGGCTGCGGATGTGCTGGACGCCCATGTGCGCGCGACCGGGCGGCTCGTTGGACCGCTGCATGGCGTGCTGTTTGTGCTGACGGACGACTGCGATATCATGGGCGTTGGTGAGGCGTGCTGATTGCTCGATCTCAGCTTGTGGTGTGTTGGCTGCGCGCGGTCTGACGCCAGAGGTTCGCTGGTTGTGCTGTGCGAGCAGATACGACGCTCGGGTGCGCTTGCAGGTGCATGCAGCCGCGCATGCAGGATGCGCCAATCGTCAGGTCTATCAAGGCGCTGGGCGGCATTGTGCTGTGCAAGGCTGCCGTGCCGTGGCACCTGCTGTTCAGCGACGTCTCGAGCCCCGTGTTCGGCACGGCCGTGCATCCGGACAAGCCGCATCTGTCGCTCGGCGGTAGCGGCGGCGCCATGTGCGCGCTGATTGCGATGTCGGAAGAAACCGATGGCTCGTCGCATCGACGTCGCCCGGCGCATCCAGGTGGTGGCAGTGGTGGTGCTGCGACGCCGTCGCGGGGCCGCGGGCACTGCTGCCTGGTCGGGATCGGCGGCGACGAGATCGGCGGCGTGCGCATTGCCGCGCAGCACTGCGGGCAGTTCGCTCTCAAGCCGTCGAGCGCGCGGCTGCCCTGCGGCACACATGACTCGGCGTGGGACACGCTGGTCCGCGTTGCATCGCCCGCAAGCTCGTCGCTTGCCAGCATCGTGCACGTTGTGCGGTCGCTGGCCGTGCCCGAGATCCAGCACCGCGAGCCGGGCACGGTGCCGCTCGCATTCAACCAACCGGCGTTTGAAAGCGCGAGCTGTCCCGACCGCCCGCTGCGTATCGGGTACATTGTCAACGACGGCGTCATGCATGCATCGCCGGCGAGCAAGCGCGCCGTGCTCACGGCCATTTCGGCGATCCAGGCGCACGGGCGGTCGCGGCCGACTCGCATCGAGCACCAGGCCATCCGCATCTCGCCGCCGAACCCGCCGGCACACCGGCCGCCACCGGACTACGGCTTCCTCTCGGCAGCCGACCATCTGCAGTCTGTTGACGACGTCGTGTCGCCGCCCAACGGCCTCGTCCTCCTCGCCAAGCTGTTCTCCTATGGCCGCCACCGTGCGACGCAGGCAACAAAGTGTCTTGGGCGGGTATCGCTGCGGGACCAGCTGACGCGCATCGAGCCCGTGTTCCCGCTGCTGCTGTTGATGCGCGTGCCGCAACTCGTTCGATCTCTCGCCAGCAGGCTCATGTCGGCCCTGCTCGACGACGCCGTGCTGGCCAGCGTCGTGCGCTTCTTTGGCGGCTCGCCGTCGTGGGCGTGGCTCGCACCTCGGTCGGCCGAGTCGCTCGAGCAGCTCGAGCGCGAGAAGCAGGCGCTTGCGCGGCTGTACGCTGACATGTGGGAGCACCACAAGCTGGACGCCATCGTCTGTCCCGGTGAGATGGTAATGCCATGCACCCCGCAAGTGAACGAGATGGCTGACGCGAGCGAGATTCCTGCCCGCAGTGCATGCATGCCCGCCGCTATCGACGGTCGCGACGCCGTTTGTGTGGACAGGCTCGTTCTACAGCGCCGTGTGGAACCTGCTCGATTATGCCGCCGGCGTCGTGCCCAACGTGACCCGCGTCCAGCCGACGGATCTGGTCGGAAATGTCGTCGAGTACGCGCACGCCGGTCACTCGATGCTGCCTGCTGAGCCGCTGCCGCTGCTGCCCGCCATGCCGCCCACGGCGCAGCTCGCCCCCGGTGCGCTCGAGTCGCAGCAGCATCGGCTCCGTGCTGCGCAGTACGACCCGGCGCGCCACGCGCGTGCGCGGATATTCAACTTTCTTGGCGTGCTGGGGATCGAGGAGTCCAACCACAGCACCATGGACGGCTCTGCGGTCGGATGCGGCGTCGGCGTGCAAGTTGTTTGCCGTCGCTTCGAGGAGGAAAATGTGGTCGGCGTTATGTCCGTGATTGAACAGGGATTGAGGATGGTCGAGACGGACTCTTGAACGGCCGGTAATAAATGTTGGTACTGGTCGGTGCAGAATATTTATTCCGACATTCAAGTGTGTATGTAGCAAGAAAGTCCTTTTAAAAACGTGTGTGCACAATATGGATTGGTGAAATGTATCGACATCCGCTCAGGCGGAGCGCTTGATGGAGCGGCAGAACCACGCGGCAAGCTTGGGCGCATTTGCGTCGCGCACCAAGAGCACCAGCTGCATGCCGCGCAGCACTGCCCAGATGATGATGAGCGCGCCGAGGCAGACGTCGGCTGGAACGCGGTCGACGCGGGCCTCCTCGAGGATCAGATCGCCCTCCCACGCGCGGCACTCGGCGAACGGCCCCGCTTGGATCAAGCACGCGCCGACCCCGGCGACGTTGGCGCGCAGCATGGGCGTGAGCAGCCAGTACGTCGGGTTGATCGTCTCGATCCACGCCATGACAGAGTACAGCGCCGTGTCGCCGCGCTTGATCCACAGCCCGCTCGTCAGGGCGATCATCACGAGCGAGAAGAACGACACGCTGCGAGCCTCGGGCCTGCTGAGCCGCGTGCTGTAGATAAGCGTGATAAACGAAACCAGGCAGTTGTAGTATGTCACGATCAGGGCCAGGATCGTTGCGATGCGCGATGGCGATGCCTGGCTGCCGAGGATCGCAATCGCCAGAGCACCTGCCGCCGTGGACTCGACCGTCGAGGTGGCCGTCTCGTAGATCAGGCGATGGATGAAGAAGGCAAACGGCCCAACGGCGCCGTTGGACGAGTCAAAGTCGTACAGGTCGCGGTCTTCGTAGTAGTCGAATGAGATGTTGATATTCTTGAGTGCGCCAAGACCGACAGAGGCTGCAAGCACGAATCCCGCAAATAACACTGTCAGCTGACATGCAGACCAACCACGATGTAGCACCCAACGACTCATTGCAGTCACGCACCAATTGCAAGGCCCTTGATCTGAAGTACGATGCCCGTCATGTCCGACTCGGTGCGGCGCTGCATGAAGCCGAGCAGCAGAGTCGCCGCAATGCTCACGATGGGCATAAAGAGCTTGCGGATCAGCGGCCGCCGACGCCACCACCGGGCGTTGGCGACAATCATCTGTCCGAGGGTGCCCGAGCGGCCCTGTGGCGTATTCGAGTCGGCTTGCTGGTTGCCGTCGCTGAGGTCCATGCTCAAGTGCGAGTTGGGGTGGGTGAAGACCGCCTCTGATCCGGACTTGCCAATGACCGCGCTCGGGTGGTCGGAAAGAGTCATGGGCTGGTGGCCGTCTGTCGGGAACGTGTATGCGCTGGGTCCGTCGAGAAGCGCGTCCGAGACCTGGGGCTCGTCGGGAGCGTCCTCGTCGCTGATCTCGCGCGTGGCGTGCTCATCGCCGGCGTGCGCCGCGTTGGCCGACTCGCTCGAGTCGCTGTGGGGAGCGCTGGGCTGCACGACAACGACGATGCTCGAGTTGCCGCTGACCGAAGCAGGTGCCTGCACCATCGACGCGCGCGTGGGGAGCGGCGGAGCCGCGAGGCGTGGCGGGATGCGCAGCATAGTTGGAGGCGAGCCCTCGACGGGGATCCGTACCGTGTCGATGCTGCGAGACAGCAACGAGATAGGCCCGAGCGACTTGCCTTCCGGACTTGCCATCGACATGCTTGCAGGAGTCTCGCCAAGTCCAGATGCAGTCGTCTCTGGCGCACGCAGGGTGATCTGCGACGGGCGGGTGCGCGTTTCCGGTTGCTGGTCGGCGGCCTGAGGGATCGACTCGTGCGAGCTCTCGGTCTTGACCGAGTAGGTGGCCGAGAGCGTTCGCCAGCGGCGGCCGAACCGGGCGATCTCGGGCACGTCCGACTTGGGGATGCCGCCCACGACGTCGAGGATCGCGTCGGCCGGGTTGAGCAGCTCGATGCCCGCGTCCTGCTGCGCTTGCTCCTGCTCGCTGGCCTTGCCTGCAGTCGTCGCGGCCTCGGAAAACGGGCTTGCCGGGGGCGACGGCCACGATGGGATGCTGGCGAGCGAAGTCCTGCCTCCGAGGGTGGCCGTCGAGAGCGTCACGACGCGCTTGACCTCGCGCGTGAAGCCGACGCACTCTTTGGGGCTGCCATTGAAGAGAAGCCGGCCCTGGGCAAGCAGAATGACGTCCGTGAACAGCTCAAAGATCTCCCTGCGCGGCTGGTGGATGGAAACGATGATGGTGTAGCCCTTCTTGGCGAGCTCCGCCAGGATCTGCATGACCTCGAGCGACGCGCGCGAGTCGAGGCCGGACGTGGGCTCGTCTGCTCGTTCAAGCGTCAGCTTTGGCACATGTGCCGACGACAGGCCGCCATGCGCTGCAAGCACGCACCCAGGATGAGCACGCTCGGCTGCTTGAGAAGCGCGACGCCGATGGGGATGCGGCGGAGCTGGCCGCCCGAGATGCCGCCCTTGTGCTCGGCAGCGTCTTGGATGACGACGTTGGCGCACGGCAGCAGGCCGAGAGCATCGAGGATGTATGACACGCGGTGTGCGATCTGGCCGACAGTCGTCCTAGGCGCGAGCTGCGAGCGGCGAGGGCAGGGTCAGCATCTGCATCTCAGGCGGACAGAGCAGTCGGCGCACGCACCTCGAGCTTGGCGTATGCGGTCAGGACCTCGAGCGGCGTCAGGCCCGTGTACGGCGGGTTGTGCTGCGGCACGAACCCAACGAGCCGCTGGAACTCGCTCGTGCGCATGTGCGACAGCTGGCGTCCCTGGTAAGAGATGCACTGCTGAGCGTCGGTGCTCTGCGTGCGGCGGGCAAGCTGCATCGATCATGTCAGCGGAAACCACCACCGAATACACGCAGCCCGAGTTGCAAGACCCACAAGCGACATGAGCGACGTCTTTCCTGCGCCGCTCGGGCCAATGAGTGCTGTGAGCGAGCCCGGCTTGCAGCTGAACGTGACGTCCTCGAGAATGGTCTTGGACGACGCGCCGGAGCCGACGACGTACTTGAGGCGATTACAGTCGACGGCGACGGGCGAGGGCTGGAAGTCAAGGACCTCGCTCAGGAGCGCCTCCTTGTTGGCGGGGTCATCGTACCGCGAGGCGCTGTGCGTAAAGTCCGCGGCCTCGGCTTGCATGTTGCCGAGATCGACCTTTGACGGGGAGCTCAGCATCGGCCATTGGGCCTGCTCGTTGCCGACCGAGGTGGGCCTGCCGCGGACCAGCGCGACAATGTCCATCAGCATCTGGATGCGCTTGAAGAACAGCTTGGCAAAGAGCAGCAGGACGACCTGCATGGCAATGAAGCAGCCGAGCACGGTCCACAGGAGCACAATCCAGCGGCGCGAGATGGACACGGTGTCCTGCCCATCGGCGGCGATGGCGGGCTCGTACTCGTACGGGATCGTGTCCATGAGCTCGCAGCGCGCGGCGTTTGGGTGCACACGCTCGAGCGTCACGACGGGCTCGCTGGCGACCGCGCGCGAGCTGCTGCGGGCAAAGCGCATGGCGGGAACCGCCTGTGGCGAGGACGCTCCGAACTGGGGCCACGTCGGCAGCGTCTGCGCCGCAGGGACCGAAGCCAGCGTCGCGGCGTCGGCGGCCGTGTTGGGATCCGCTGTGGCGAGAAAGTTGGCCACGTAGCGCCGGAACGCGGCCGTGATCTTGGCGCCGTGGTCGTCGGCGGGCGCGCGAAAGAGCATGATCAGATCCGTCGTGTGGCATGCGTCCTCGCCGCAGAGGCGGCCGACGGGGTCATCGAGCGTGCCGGTCCACGGCGTCTCCCAAAAGTACGAGTACACGGCCGCGGCCGGCTGCGACGGCTTGCCAGTCTTGGTCTGGGGCGTTGTGCTTGCCAGCCGACGTGCGCTGCGCAGCGGCGCGCACACGAACAGGTGGTCCGACTCGATTGCTACGAGCGTCTTGCCGAGGTTGCCGTCGACGAGAGGCGTGACTTGATCGGCGTAGAGCGAGCGCACCTTTGTGGAGCTGTCAAGGAATAGTGCGTCACTGCCGCGGAGATGAGGGTCAGACCAGACGCATGCATGATGGCCAATCGCATACCCACTCACAGCGCGACGTTGTAGACGGCTTGAGGCATGACGTGCGTCAGCGACTCGAGGAACTTGGACGTCTCGTTTGACGTTGCGCCGATCATGATGGGCAGGCCGGCCATGGATGCCGCATCGGCGAGAATGTCGTTTGGATGGCGCGACAGGATGTTGCCGTCCAGGATCGGCGGCAGCGTGGTGTCGATGCTCGGGATCTTTTGGGCGTCCGAATTCTGGGCGTCGAGAGCGTCGAGCAGCTCGCGGTCGGTCTTGGCTAGCATGCACTGCGCGAGCATGGGGTCCGAGACATCAAAGTGGCAGCCAGCGCGGGCAGCGAGATCGACAAAGTCCAGCTCAGCACGGGTCGGGCTGCGGAGTGGCACGGCCGGCGGCGACATGAGCAGCAGGCTGCGGATCTTGGCGCGCGTGGCGGGGGTCGATGCATGCACGATGGCGGACATGGCGCCGGCCGACTGGCCTGCAAGCGTGATGCGGGCCGGGTCGCCTCCAAAGGCGGCGATGTTGGCCGCAACCCAGTCGATGGCCATGCGCTGGTCGAGAATGCCGAGGTTGGGCACCGTCGAGCTGGTGACGCTGGCGCCGACAAAGCCAAAGACAGAGAGCCGGTAGTTGAAGGTGACAACGATGGCGTTGAGGGCCGCTGCAACCTCGCTGCCCCGCAGCGCAGGCACATCGGCACCACCCTGCGCGCAAGCAGTGTCAGCAGGAGCGCTTTTCGGTCGCAGGGGCTCGCATACCATACCATTTTGAACGAGCCGCCATGAATCAACAACAGCACGGGCAGTTTTGCCTGCGCAGGAGCCGCCGAGTCTGTGGTGTGCATCGCGGATGCATTGACAAAAGGTGTCCAGACGTTGAGCGAGAGGCAGTCCTCGGAGATGGCCGTGGGGCATAGCATCGAGACCTCGCGGCATATTTGTGCGCAGCTCGGCTTGGCGGACGTGGCAACGAGGGTTGTGTTGAAGTAGGGCACGGAGGAAGGCGGCTGCCATCGCTGGGCCGAGGCGTATGGGATGCCGACAAAGGAGAAGCCCGTGTCCTCGTGGCGCGAGCCGGTGATGCTGGGTCGGGCAGCGGAGTCGGCGGCGCGAGGGTGTGAGCTGCGTTGACGAGCTTCCATGCAGGGGTGGTGGACGCAGGGCGAGACCCGAAGCGTTGGCCGGGCTTACATGCCGGCGTTGGTGCTGACGGATACCAGAGTGGCGGCGCAAGCCGGCGCCAGGGCCGCCGAGACGAGGAGCGCGATCTGCAGGGGCTGCATGCTGATAGAAGAGGGCAGGCGGGACGGCCTGCTGGGTTGGCAGAGGGTGCTGGCGCGGTTGCTGGCGCGAAAGCGGCGGGATTTTATGGGTGATGGACAACGGCGCCATTGTTTCAAGAAACAACGCGTTGGCAACAACGGCGCGTCGAACAACGGGGCGGCTCAAGGGCCGGCGG
>JADGIZ010000440.1:0-13587 GCA_027604665.1 Polyrhizophydium stewartii | reverse complement strand
CGCTGCAGGCAGTGAGGCCGAGCCTGCAGTCGGCGCAACTGACGGCCGTCCCAGCGATTTGAAGCTGGCGATCGGCGCGCTGCAGCAGATCCACGAGCACGAGGCGGTCCACGGCGACGCACACTTGGGCAACGTCGCCTTTGTCGGTGTCGAGCCACACCGCCGCGCGTTCTGGTTCGACCTCGCACGGACGTCGTTCCCGCCCAAGAGTGAGCTGGTCGACAAGCAGAAGGACGAGATCAGGCATTTCAAGGCTCGCTGGCGCAAGCGATTTGGTGTTCGCCTGGTCGGCGAATGAACACTGGTGTTACAACTTGCATCGCATTTTGCCTGTGTCTGCCATTGATCGAGGTCTGTTGAGATCGGCACCATGATTCTGTGTTGGCCGAAGGATAAGAAGCAAGAATGAAAGTCGAAGTTTCGGTCCGTAGGACGTTAGTCATCGGGAATCGACCATACTACATAGGTGGGGGGTCGAGGTGGCCGCGTGTCCAAGACCGGATCTACAACTCGATCGAGCGGCAGCGGCCGGCATGGAGCCTCAAATACCCGCGCAAGGGACTGCCCACACAAAGCGAGGGCGGTCCAGTGAGTTGTGTGCATGTGGCGCTTGTGTGCAGCATGCGTGCTGACCGCCTTGTTGTGCAGCCAACCTCGCGCATTCTCTTTGTCATTGGCGACGGCGATTTCAAACATAACTCGCGCGGCCATATTACGATGCCCACGGCCATGCCGCTGTTCAATGCTCTCTGGCGGCAGGGCGAGACGGTCTGCTGGATCAAGGAGCACCGCACAAGCAAGTGCTGCTCGTCTTGCGGCAAGGAGATGCAGCAGGCGGTGCTGCACAAGCAGCTGCCGCCGACCGAGGTTGAGCTCAAGGCCCGGGCATGGAGCAAGCAGGACAGGCAGATCAAGCGAAAGGCCCATTTACTGGTCAGGCTCGCCCGCAAGCACATCCAGCCGGATAATCAGCAGGCCGTCCCCCTCAGCATCCTGCCGCGGCCCCTGCCGATCACGCAGGACGAAGCGGACATGGCCATCAAGTTCGCCCGGAGCGAGGCCACATCCAAAGTCGCAGCTCGCCTGGAGGGGGCTCTCACTGCTGCCTTGCAGGCTGCCGCACAAGGTGATGTCCTCGCATCGCATCGTCTCTGCTGCGTCTCGGTGCTGACACACTCGGCTCATGTGCAGATGCCGCCTCTGCACCCGCACCCATGGATGGCAATGGATCCAGTGGTCGGTGTCACATCGCCTTCTCGCGCCATACATGCAACTGACACTTGCTCCTCCTCATGCTCCAGGCAGCGGTGCCAACGCGGCCCGCCAGCAGACCAACCGCAAGAGGCAGCCACCTCGCCCTGGCGACCGCAAGCTGTCTCGGCCGCCGCCTGTATCAGTCATGCCGCAGCTCAAAGGCGCCGATCGCATGGTCGCCAAGAATTACGACGCCAAGAACCTGCTCATGCCCTGGGGCGTCCGCAAATGCGGCCACTGCGACACCATCTGGTTCCCCGATAAGAACGCGTGCATCAACATGCTCTTGCGCGCCATATTCTACTTGCGCCAGCCTCTGAAAGTTGATGCACAAGGCATGACCCTCAGGGAAGACGGCCAGCTGTACTTGCGGCCTCAACAACAACAACACGCTCAAGCATGATGTGCAGCCACTGCTGCACACTCCTTTGGAACTGCAAGGAAACCACGTGCGCCAGACCCCAGACCTTCCTGTCCACCAGGACGGGCTGGATCAGCACCAGTCAAAGTTTTTATTTGAAATGGCGAGTTTCGGAGTATTGATCAGGCGCCTGAAGCCGATTTCTGATCGATGCGATTAGCAGTTTTTTTGACCAACATTTCGACAGGAATGGTGCCGAGAGGACGAGGGCAGGGCCATCGCGGCGTCGGCGCTGGACCGGGCCGCGGCGGGGGCAGAGGCACAGGCCGCGGCAGAGGCGGACGCAGCGGCGGCCGTGTTGTCAAAAAGTCGGGAGGCGGCCGGCCGGTGCGGCCCGATGGTGTCCGAGACGCATTCGCCGCATCGAGAGACGCAACGACGACTGAGAAGCACCACGACGCCGGGCACGACGGCCAGGAGCAGCAGCCCGCTGATGCTGAACAGGACCCTGATGCCCCCGAGGACATCCCGTCCGAAGACGAGAGCGACGGCGTGGCGCAGGGGGAAGCCCCTGCCCGCAAGCCGTCGGGCAAGAAAGGCAAGAAGTTTGCCGACCAGGCACAGATGCTCAGCTTGATCGACGCACTTGGATCCAAGGAGGAGGCCACGATCGAGCGCAAGCTCGTCAAGCGGGTGCGTCGGCTGCGCAGTATTGCATGCCCGCTTGCATCGCTGACTCGCCGACTCGGTGCAGGCGGCCTTCCACAAGAAGGAAAAGGAACGCGAGAAGCAGATGCAGAAGCGCAAGGCCGAGAAGAAGCGGGAGCTGGTGCGCCTCTTGCTGCAGCCTGAGGCAGGTTCACAGACTGTGGCTGATCCTGGATCCTCCCTCTGGCAGAATAACGTCAAGAAGGAGCTGCTTGAAAAGGAAAAGAACAAGCGCAAGGAGCGCAAGAGCGATGCCGCTGCCATCGCCGAGGCTGCCGCCGCGCAGGCGCTGGCGGGACCCAAGAAGACGGTCAAGTTCGCTTGACCAGGCGTACGCCAGGTTTCCAAAAGCGAGCATTGAATTCGATATCAACAATCTTTATGCGAAGCCAGCCGGCCCGCATGGTGCTCAGCGGCGTTGAAAGATAAAGTACTGAGCATGCACAATCGGAAGCACGCGCCGAGTGCCGATGCGGCCCGCACGCTCGCCGCGCTTCTCGGTGCCCCACTCGTCGTCGTCCTCACTCAAGCGCGTCTTGAGCTCGTCCACGTCCGCGCCCTTGTCGCGCGCATATCCGTCCGGCACGACGGCCGTAAACTCCTTCAGCTGGAGCACGTGCGAGGTCGTGGCAACCAGATCCTCAAGCACCAGCAGCGAGAGCGGCACCAGCCGCGTGGGCAGTGCGAATCCAGCATCGTCGGGCGCTGTCCCGCTGGCCTGGCTGTCGTCATCGATGCCGTCGCGATCGTCGCGCAGCGACATGCCGCTGAGCCGCGCACAAAGACCCAGCAACTCGGGATCCAGAATCATGTCGCCCGCCAATCGGCGCACATCCTCGTCGGAAAGCCGCACACGCACGTCCTTGACGCCAACGACAAACAGCGCATCGCGCGACATGCGAGCCGCCGCGTTGAGCGCAATATGAACTAGCAGCGCGCGGTACTGGGCGATCCAGGGGCCGTCTTCTAGAAGCGCCGTCGCCGGGATGTTGAGGTGCGGCACAAAGACAGTCGACGGCGACGGAGGCTCTGCCATGCCACCACCTGCTGACTCTTGGATCAGCGGCGCCGACAGCAGGGAGCGAAGGTATGCAGCGTCGTCTTGGCCCTCGGGATTGACCTCGGAAATCAAGCCCTTGATAAGGGTGTCAGCTGGTGGGCTGCCCACGCTATCGTCTTCTCCAAGACTCACCAGTTCAAGCAGGTGGCGATTGTTTTCTCTGATCCGGCTCTGCCGCTCGCGCTCGTATTCATGGTCATCCATGTCTGCGATCTGCAGTCAGCCAAAGGAGAGAAGTGCGCGTCGCCGAAGAAGCTCAGCTGCAGTCACCATCAGCCTCGCTCGCGCTGCCGTCATCGCTCTCGTCTTCCGACTCGGCTCCGGGTTCCGGACCGTCTCTCTCGGCACAGATGTCGTGGTACGTCGCAGTGGCTAGGATGGCATCTCGGAATTCCGGGAACGAAACCTGCTCCCACACAGTCTCGTCCTTGCCGAAACGCTGGATCTGCACACAGTGTCAGTAGGCACCCAATTACTCGGAAGGGCTCCTCTGCGATCGACGCCGCACCATCTTGGACATGGCGAGCTTGGGCAACGAGTACGGCCCGCGGACTTTGAGAGCCCACACAGTACCGAGGACGACTCGCTTGCGCTCGATCGAGCATCCGGGCACCTCGCGAAACGAGCTCGACCGCGCGATACCATCGCACCCGACCTCGAGGCACTCTTTCGGCGCGTACCAAGATGAAATGTGTGAGCGCGAAGCGGCAACAGACGGCCAGCGACAACTAGCGAGCACCACCATCGGTCGTCGCAAATTTGGGCGGTGCCCAGGTTTTGCGCAGGACGCAAACAAACTCGTGTGTGAACATCAGAAAATCGTGCAGGATGGACAGGTACGACCCCAGTGGCGCCATCTGACAGTGTCGCTGGCGTTTGAGGATCTTTGGTCGCAGTCAACGCGCACATTTCGGCTTGTCAATCACTCCGACATGGCGCAGAAGTTGCCTCGTGCAATGAGCAACGTACCAGCTCCTCAATCTCGAATCCGGATTCCATGTACGTCCGCAGAGTTTTGAACGTCACGGGCTGGTACAGGCACTCGCGGCGGTTGTCTCCCACACCAAGCGTGACGCGCCTGCGGCGAGTATTAGCAACCGCGTACGCAGCCCGCCCAAGGCTCGCGATGCCCACACCCTCCCCATTTGAGCAGCCTGCGCGTGTTCCCGTGTTAGCATTGGTGCAGCACACATGGAATTTTTGTCATCTTTGCCACACGCACCGATGGGACTCGATCGCAACCTTCCTCATCTCGGCCTGGAAATCGTCCATTTCCGGCAGTCGAGACAAGTCGCCGTCGATGAACGAGCTGTACGAAACACAGTCTTTGTACGGCGGATGCGATCTGTGTCGCAGTCAGACTGAGTGGTGCGCTAGCGCACCAACGCAGCTACTCACAAGATGTGCTGGTAGCTCTCGCTCTCAAAGAGCGGGCCGCGTAGGCAGCGTGAATCGCCGTGTACGAGGATCGGACGGAATACGGCCGAAATACGCATGTCGTGTGGGAGGAGAAACGCTGCGTTGCGCTGTGATAACGCCACCGCGACCTTTGAGCATACACACCAGTGATGCAAATGTCAGAGCCGCGATTCACAGTGACCGGGCTGACATCGCCAAGCGCGGTCCTACAGGATTGATGTCCACGCCACAGCACCGTCTCTCGAGCAGGAAGGACTCGATGGAGTCCGTACCGCGGCCTAAGAAATTGGACAGCACGCGGTCGCCTCGCTCCGTGTATCGCAGCAGCGACCAGCGCACAAGCTGTGGCAGCCAGGTGCCGTGGTAGTCACCACCCGAGTGTGTGGCCCAGCGAGGTGCACGACCCGGAATGTCGTAGTAGGTCGTGTCGTAGAAGAGCGAGAAGAGCTGGTCGTCCTGCGGGCCATACGAAGTGAGCAGCTTTGGGCGGATCTGCATCTTGGCTTCCTCGATAGGACGCCGCGCTGCGTGTCGCGTCAGGTACGCGTCGTAGTTGAAGCTGCTCATCTCCGCCAACTCGATCATTTCGACCGAAGCGGGGCCGATGGGTTGCTCCGGGCCTGCTCTAGCCATAGCGATCATCTCCGTCATCGTCAAAAATGGAAAGCGGAACCTTGAGCCCATGCGAGCAACGGCGCTGCTCGTCTCTAAACGGGTATGTGAGAATGCAGTGGATGCCTCAATCATGCGGCGCTCTGGGGCGGCTTCAATGCGCAGGGTTCCAAACGGTGTTTTGGTGGTCGAGCGGCGAGCTGCCTCGAATGGCGCGCCGAGGGCCTCGTGCAGCGCGTCCGAGTTGATGTCAATGCGGATCGACCGTGGAGCAAGCAAGAAGCAGTCCTTGCACATAAACAGCCCGTTGTACCCTAAACGCAGGCAAGGTCAGGCTTCATCCTGGTAACAGCGCACTTGTTGAATACAGGAGACAAACCTCGGTAGGCATCTGGGCCGCACACGGACCAGCAGTATGCGCATGTTGGCACGGCCATATCGGTCCTGCTCTTGTTGCGAGATCGCTCGACTTCCATCGGACGCAGCTTGCGCCTGACCTTTGCAACCGCCTCGCTCTCTGAGGCTGCGTAGCAGTCAGCCAACAAAAAGTCTTGCAGGTCCACGCAGCCGGCACATGGGCCACCTTGCTCCTGCTGCGCGATCGACTGGAACTTTTCGCGCTCGCGCACCGCCTCGTCGTGCCGCTCGGCAAACGCTAAGTACAGCATCTGTAAGCTCGACCGACCCCATCAATCAGGCAGGCAGGCAAGCAGTTCATACGCACTGGTTTGCACAAAGTCCTCGCGCGGATGCTTGTGCGTTCCATGGGGAAACGCCCCGTCAAAGCACAGAGCACACAGGTCAAACGACGAAAAGTAGTCCTCGCTGCACGGGCCGCATGTGAACCACGGCACGCCCTCGTTGGCGCCTTGGCCGAGCGTCACGGAGCATACATCGCACGAATAGACGTCATCGTAGTCGTCTACATCGTATGTCAGCAGCCAGCCACCGGATAGTCGTTGGATCAAATGGCTGCTGACCAAGATGGTTGATGTACGCCTCGTGCGCGGGGCACCAGAAGATGCCACCCTTTTCAAAGTATAGGTCGGGCTTGTTGGTGCACATGATGTGAAAACTCCTGTAGCACTTTGAATGGAAGCACCCGATCTGGCACACAAGAGATGAGCGACCTCAATCAGGCAAGCCGGCATCCATCGCACGCAAGACTTACCGTGGCGCCGCGCTCCTTGCACGCGAAGCACCGCATGTTGCGGGCACGCCGCAGCGCACGCAGCACGTTATACCACTCGCCCGTGTCTGGCGACACATAAACCTCGGGCGTGAACTTTGCGCAAGTCTCGTGAGCCCAAAAGATCTTCTTGCGCCTCTTCTTGTTGGGAGCACGGCTCGATTCCCGCGGCTTCGCGACCACTGGATCTGCTCGTGATATGGTGTCCTGCGCTCCTTGCTCGGATGCGGATTCTGCTGCAGAACTGCCGCCTGCGGTTGCTTTGGGCCGCGGCCACGCAAGAAACGGGAACGGACCGACAAACGGACTGCGCTCCTCGGATTCGCTGTTGCAGAAGGCGCACATCCTTGGCAGTCCTCTCGTCGAGAACAGGCGCATTGATCTTGGCTGCTGCGGTGCGCTCGTGAGCATCTCGATGTCGTCGGCACGCGCGTGCATCGCTGCCGCCTCGGCGAGTGTCATGCTCTCGGGGCCGCCGGCTCCGTAGTAGTCCAGGTCAAAGTAGTCGAGCTCAAACGTCGTCACAAACTTGCCGCCGAGCTCGCACGGTAACCGCTGCCGCCCCGACGGAAGGTGCTCCATGATGGCCTGAACAGCAAACGACGAGCGCGGGTGGCGGTGGAACGGGAAGTTGCACTGGAAGCATAGCGCGCACAAGTCAAAGGACTCATACTCCCAGCCCTCGGACGGCGTCTCGCAGTACGTGCAGTAATATCTGTGTCCGTGTCAGCACCGACTTTTCGCGTGACGCCGTTATGGCATCAGCAGGCAGGCGACTAACCGGTACTGCAGTATGCGCTGCTTGCACTGGTTGCAGAATATCTTCCAAGTCTCGTTCTCGAGATCGACTTCGACTTCGGGTTCTGATGCAGGCGTCGGTACAGGCTGCGCTGGGACTGGAGCTAGAGCGGCCTTGTGTGGTGCTGTGCGTGAGGTGGTTTTGGGGCGACGAGCGCGGGGCTTTGGGTTCGCTTGCGTGCCGGCATGCGACTGCTCCTCGACTACAGTGATCTTTCCTGCCGGTGCCAACTCGATGGACAGGTCTGCGCGCTGAGCCGCACCGCTGAGCTCCGCATTCTTGAGAGATGAGGGTTCGGCAGACTCGCCCGCGGTGATTGACAACGACACTCTGCTCTGCGCTGCTGTTCCCTGTTGCACGTGGAGGCTTGGCGACGATGCGCTTTCCGATGCGGATGCCTGGTCATGCCCCGCGACGGTCTCGTCGGGCGGCATCAATCGAATACGCGTGCTGCCGAGCTCCACCCACTCGTCAAAGCGGAAGCCCCACTCGTCGTACCGGACGAGCACGCGGTTGTGGTTGTTGAACTCGATCATCCGGCCCTTCCACCATCGGCCGTTGCCGTCGTGCACAAACACGCGGCGCAGAGGCTCGTACTCGTACACATTTGGATCGTCGGCCTCTTGGCTTCGGGCCGGCAAAACAGACGCTTCAGCGCGCACGCTGATGCGGTTCAAAACGAGGGCATGCGACTCGATTGTGCTGGATGCGCTGGGCTGCTTGTTGCGACCCGGGCGCTCCTGACATCGCTTGTCGGCACAGATCCATGGGCTGTCGGCAATCTGAAGCACCGAAGCGTGGATTCGCGGGGTGTGGCAGCGCTGGTGATATGCCTTGCTGCACTCAAAGCAAGCAACCAGTTGGTTGTCCTGATTTGCCATATCAGCGGATTGCCATGAATACGCTGAAAGCAGCACAAGCGCGCAGATGCGCACCTCTTCGGCCTCTTCGTTCATGCACACCACGCACACGGCCTCTGGCGGCTCAATACCAGTGTCCTCCAAGCCAAAGAGTGCCGGTCTGCGTGAAGCGGGCGTTTTGGAGGCTCGTGCGTGATGACCGACTGCGGACACATCCCTGGCGCTTGTCTGAGCCGCATTGGATGCTGTTATCGAACAAGATAACGAACCGATATCGTTGGCTTCGGTTCGGCCGCCGCCGACGATATCTTCGTCGTCGGTGTCGACATCGGTGTCACTCAAGCGCCGGCGCACTGGCGCGATGCGAACAAGGCGGATCCGGCGAGACTCCCAATCGAGCCACTCGTCGCGCTTGCTGTTGCTGTCCTGGAATGTGATGCGGCGCTTGTTACCTCGTGCCTCGGCGACTCGGCCTCGCCAGTACGTGTATGCCGCGTCGAGAAACTCGACCTCGGTTCCAACGAGCAGCCCGCCAATGACCAAGTCGGGCTGGATCTCGACCATTGTGGCGAGAGCGCGACGTGTTGGGAAGACGCGGTTGTCGGCAATGTCGACAACGTGCTGTAAATGCGGCTTGTTCGGCGCGCCTTTCGGTCGGCCGCGGCCGCGCTTGACTGGTGTTTCCTGTTCTTGAGAGGGCCGTTGTTGCTGTTGCTGCTGTTGCTGATTCTGCTGCTGCTGCTGCTCCAAATGGTACTTTTGGAACTGGATCTCGTCAAACCTGCGCTGCCGACGCTGCTCCTCGTGCTCGCGCTGGCGCTGCTCGAGCAGCTCGCGGATGTCGACGTCTTCGTGCCACGGGCCACTCGCGGTCGAGATGAACTTGCGCTGGATCGCACCTTTGGGCCTGCCACGACCGCGTTTGGGAGCGTTGTCTGGGATGAGGGGTTCTTGGGAGCCCGTCGTGCAGCACGCATCGTGCTCAAGACCGTCGTCACGCAGAGCCGGTGGCAGCTCCTGGTTCGAGGGCATCCCAGACGTGAGCGAGGCGCCATATTTGGCAGCGTCGCCACGAACGGGTGACTCATGCCGGAGGCGCTGTCGCGGGCGTCCGTCGTCATCGCCGCTCGTATCGTGGGTGGCCGCGTTCTCGGTTGCGCCGTGTTGCTTGGCGACCGGCTCCGCGTTTTTGTCGACGGGCGACGTCCTTGTCTGCGAGACGGCGCCGCCAGTGGACGCTGCGACGAGGGAGCTGGTTTCTGGCGCACTGGATAGCTGCAGCAAGGCGGCCTGCCTGCGAGCCTCCAAGAAGGCTCGGGTGGTTCCCTTTGGTCTGCCGCGCTTGCGCTTTGGCGGATCGATAGCTGCCGAGCTTGCGTCAACAGCGAGGCGAGCATGGGTCTGTGCGGCAACGCAGCGCCGTTGCTTGCCGCAAGATACCAGCGACTGCTCACCTGGTGTATCGGGAGTTGCTGGATCGGCAGCAGCGGCTCTCTCGCCTCCGGTTGTGTTGCAAACAACGGGAGCACACGACGCTGCTTCTGGAGACGGCGGATGCATGGTGCAGGAGGCAGCTGAGCCGATGAGGGTGTTGTCTGGCGCAGAGCTGGAAGGCAAGGCCACAAGAGCTGGACGCCCAAGGTCGGTGAGTGGACTGGCGGATGTGGCTGGCGCGGGTTTGGATGAAGTTGGATTTGTGTCGGTGCAGGGATCGTCGGGCTCGCTGGCCTTGACCATTCCACGATTCTCTGTCGTATTCTCGAGGACTCCAATTGGCTTGGCTCGCTTGCGCTTGCGTGGCCCTGACTCGGGGGCCTTTGAAGAAGCAGCTTGAACTCGTGGGGTTGTCGATGCCTGCACAGGGAGTAGCAGATCCTGCAGATCGACTGGCGCGGATTTCGCTTGC
Organism: Polyrhizophydium stewartii; assembly: GCA_027604665.1. Taxonomy (NCBI): domain Eukaryota; kingdom Fungi; phylum Chytridiomycota; class Chytridiomycetes; order Rhizophydiales; genus Polyrhizophydium; species Polyrhizophydium stewartii. Next base: position 3,419 of record JADGIZ010000440.1, on the reverse strand, counting down.
CTGTCGCCATGGTCGGGAGGCCCGTGGCACAGATGCTTTGTCGGGCTGCTGCTTGGAGTCTGACTCGGCGTCGGCAGATCGCCTGCCGGCCTGGCGCCAAATGCGCGAGAGGCAATGTGGCCGGCGCAGTAAGCGCAGATCTTGAACGGCTCGAGCGGGGCACGATCCAGCGCTGCATCGCAACAGCGAGCCGTGCAGCCAGAGGCGAGACGTTGGAGATCAAGCGGCCCGACTGCAGATTCAATCCGAGCCTGCGCCACGGAGGGCGGCCTCCTCGATGGCGTTGCGTCGGCCATCGGGTATGAACGCCTGATGGCGAGAGGCGGAGGTAGCCGTGAGGAAGTCAGCGACATTTCCAGGGCAGAGCTCCTCGCTGACGAGCGCTGCCGTGAGCTGCGGCGGATCGAGCGGCGGCGGTCGCCAAGGCAGCGCGGGCAGCGGGCTGGGTGGGGGTTGAGACAGGAGCCTTCGACGCAAACCGTGGTTGGATGGCCAGCATGCGCACACTGCGCGCTGCTGGGCGGGTCTGCAGCGCACCGAGCGTCGTTGTGAGCGGCGCGCACAGACCTTCTGGGCGGAGCGGCTGCGCGCTCGAGCGCAGGGACTCTTTATGGGCCAAGCGGGGCGAGTGGTGGCGATGAAGGTCTCGTGGGTGCTTGCTTTGGCCTCAAAGGACCACCAAGACGGATGCTCTTCGAGGGTTTGGGCGTGGCGGGGAGAGTGGAGCGCAGCGGGCCGTGCGCTTCATCACAGGCACCTGCGGCGCAGGTGCGGCGCCGTCTCCGCCCGCCTTCGTCCGCACATCCAGGGAGGCGCACTTGGCTCCGCCGAGTGATGCGGCCGCCGGCTCCGCCGCCATCTCAGCGGAATAGTGGCGGAAGAGCAACACCGAGCCAATCTGTATTGCGCAAAGTGCAGACGCTCGCCTCAGCGCGGGCCACTCGACATCCAGGCGAGCGTCTTCTCGAGCGACAGCTGCCCGCCAGCGGGCGAGCCAGCGCCGCTTGAGACGAGGCTGCTCCCAAGCGCGCCAGATCCGGAGACAGAGAGGGATGGTGGCGCGAGCCCGGAGGATGTTGCCGCGTGGCCCGCACGCTGGCGTGGACGCAGGACCGTCTCCTGCAGCTCTTGGCGCAGGTCGCTAAAGATATCGAGGGCTGCCTGCAGCAGCTCTTCGTACTGATCGACTTTGTTCTGATGCAAGTACAATTGGTGTCGTCAGATCGACATGCAGACAGACGCAATACAAGCTGCACTCACCTCCCACTCCTGCTGCTGCTTGAGCGTCTGTGCCTGGTTGAGTGGGTCGACGTCAAAGAGACCCTCGAAGGCGGCGGCGACAGGGTTGGCCGCGGGACCAGGAGCATCTGCGTGCGGGACGGCTGAGACCACCGGCACACCAGCCGCCGAGGTGCCAGACGCGGGTCCGAGCGCCGCGGGGCCAAAGTAGGCGGCGATGGCGGCGCGCTCGGCGTCTTCGATCTCGGGAATGAGCTTGGTGCGCAGGAGGATGCGGGGGATGAAGTCCGGGTCTTGCGGGATGAGCATGTGAGGGTGGACGAGGGCCAGCGGCACGGACTGCGCCATGAGCTCGCGCTGGACGCTCTCGAAGCGGGCGATGATGCTGTTAAGCTGCTCAAGCACAGGCGGCCTGAGCCAAGAGGTAGCGGGTCAGCGTTGGCGGGCAGCGGCAGCTCTGGCGAGCACGGCGCACCAGGGAGTGGCCGGGTGCAACATGAGGATGTCGTTGAGCGACTCGACGAGCAGCGCCAGCTTGGTGCGGATCGAGTCCAGCTCGCGCACGGTGTCCCCGTCGGTCAGCAGCGGCGGCTGCGCCTCAAAGAGCATCTGCGTCTGCGTCTGCGCCTGCGCCTGCGCCTGCGCCTGAGTGCCGCCCGCGCCGGTGTCTGCGGTCGGGGCCCGCATCTTCCGCGATGCGAGAACGCCGGGCAAGATGGTCGATCGTGTCGCGCCGGCCACTTGGAGTCTGAGAGCTCACGCGCGGCGCTCTGGCGGTCCGAGGGCCGCGGAGTGTGGATGCCTCGCGATGCGCAGCGGCGGGGGGTCGCGGCCGCCCCACCCTCCACTGCCGAAGGCCGCGGAACACCAGCGAGCCGCGAGCAGCGTCGGCGACTTTTGCGCGGGCCAATCAGGCGCGCCGGGCTGCTGCGCGCGGCCAACAAAAGGCGGCGCGGAGTCTCGCTCTTGCCTGCGCTCGGCCCGCCGAGGTGTGTTGCAGGAACCACCCGTGCGCGGGCGGCAGGCAGCCGCCACGCGGCAACCGGCAGCGGCACGCGGCACACGGCGCGCGGCACCACGGGCGTCGCGGCGGGCAGACTCGGGAGGATGACATCAACTTCTTTCCCCGACTTATCGACTATGCTGAAAAGGTCGCCCCGCTCCACGGAGCGGGGATGTTACTTGCCAGTGCCTGTCTGACCCTTTCTGCCCGCGCGACGACGACCGCGGCCGCCGCCCGACGCTGCCGCCTGCCGCTGCCCGGTGCTGCCGCCCGCTCGCTCTGTCTCCATTGTGCTGACGGCTTGTTTTTTTCCTGGTGCTTGTCAAGGCTTCTTGCCCGCGGCGTCCGAGCCAACACCGTGGTGGTGAGTCGAGGCGTCCCGCATGCGAGATGTGCGCAGCCCTCTGCTCTCGGGACACGGCGCCCGGCCATGATGATGTCTTGTTTCCACTTCGCAGTTTCCACCAAAAGAGGCGACTCTTGTGATGGTCTAAAGCAACCTTCCTTGGATGTCTGAAGCCGCCTGCCGTGTCCCCCGAGCAGCGAGGGGACCGTGCGCTGCGCCGCTTCTGGCTGCTGACTCGCGCCGCTCTCCAGGCCGGCCACCACCAGATGCATACCCACCCGAATGAATGTGTGCCTGCTGGGCGGGCGACACCATCGCTGCTTGTTATTTGAGGGATGCTGGCCGTGCGGCTGCTGCTGCGGCCTGCCGGTCCCAGCGCCGCCAGAGGGACAGGCAGGCGGTCTCGGCGCCGGGCAGCTTGCGGTCGCGGGCGTTGCGGCAGCACTGCTCGAAGGCCTCGACGACGGCGTCGCACGCCAGGCCGGTGCTGGCGGCGCGGGACATGCACGCCTGGCGCGGGTCAGCCGGCGGGCGGCGGTGGGGCCGTCGGGCCGCGGGCGAGGCGTGCCGGCCCACCTGCACGGCGCAGGCCTTGCTCTTGCACGGAAAGGCCTCGGGCATCGCGGGGGCGGGCTGCTGCTGCTGCTGCTGCTGCTGCTGCTGCGAGAGCGGGAGAGCCGCAGCGCGGCCTCTCGGACTTTCCCCAACCGAGGGAGCCATGACCAAGACATTCACCAAGGAGCAGGTCGCCGCGCACAACACCGACAAGGACATCTGGGGGCGCGCCGCCCCCCCCCCCCGGGCCGCCGTCGCCGGCCGCTGCCGCTGCCC